>WUQG02005900.1:0-33018 GCA_011317285.2 Androctonus mauritanicus
GCAAACAAACATGTTTGCAGCAGGAGGAAAAGATTTCTAAAGCATCCCTGACAGAAGGGCTGTTGACCCTCAACAAGCAGGTTGTCCCCAACACTGACAGATGACTGACCTCCAGCGGCCATTAAACGGTCTGCATCACTCAGCGGCCTCTGTAGAAAGGGCTATCAATCTTTTGACACAAACACTCTTAGTCTGAAGGATTTTTCGGCAAATGATGCAAGCCAGGAGATATTTTTCTAACTTTTAAAAATACGCGCTCTTTTTTTGAATGTTTAAACATATATACATATACATGTGCATTTCGTAAAGGTTATAAGACGTACGAGTGATGACGGGTTCAAACTTTCTATCCTGGCAGCTATCAATTTTATTGGAAAACAGAAGTTACTATTCACTCATCACATGGACATGTTTATTTCTCCAACTTGTCAACGTTCGTATCTGTCGTCATAGCAACAGAAGAGGTATCGGGGACGGAGCCAAGAAGAGATAGTGTTGTCAGATTTAAGACCATACTTTTGGCAGAGTACGTGGTCTTACTACATGGTATTCCCTTAAAAGTTATAAATCCTTCTTTCAATCTGCTTCATATATAAAAATAGAATGAGAAATATATTCGTGATAGCTTTACCGAGATGATGTCTATCTTGAGATGCACAACATCTGCTAAATCCATTTAACAATTAGAAACGTCTCATAATTTATCCTTGCCTTATTTGGCCTAAGTATGTAGGCATTAACAGAACGAAAGAGAGAGAGAGAGAGAGTTTTTATGATTTTACAAAAATACTTTTAACAATGAGTCTGCCTGCCTATTAAAGAATTTATAATTCTACTAAAAGAGAAACCATTAATCATTTTATTACTTTAAAGACCATAAATTTTCTAGAATGTTATATATAAAATAGAAAAAAAAAGTAAAGTTATAAAAATTTTTTTTTCGTTCTCTGTGTTTTTCTTGATGGATAATTAACGACTGGCAGCAACGAAATGACAATTTTTTAATGGAAAATTTTGGTATTTAATTATAATTTACAATATTTTATACAAAAATAAAATTAATAAATTATTTATATATATATATTATTTTTTATCGTCTGTAGTGGCGAGGAATACGTTGTAGAATGATTTGTTTTGAAATCTGGTTAATAATGATAAAGTCTCGTAAATACCTGAATGCATTCTAGGAACGTATCAACGACTTTATTTTCTCATAAAAGCAATTCGGCGTTTATTGCCATATGTGCTTTGATATTTTTATGTTGTTCTTTCTTTTGTGTAAATGCCGACATAGGCGTTTGTACACAAAACCTGGATACAACATAAGAATGAACGATCCATTAATTTTATTACTTAAAAAAAAAAATAAAGAGAAAGAGAATTATTGCGGTACCGACTCGTTTCTGTACCAAAACAATAACTTCATTCCTTTTCATCTCTTCAAAACTGGATAAACTGACAATTCAACCCTTTGTCAAACTCTTAAAAAGGGGGTTAAAATTAATGATTTACAATATATAACTTATTAATACGAGTGCAACCGGCTCCGAAAATTAATTTTTTTTTAATTTTCCACAAAAAAAAGGAAAAATATCTAGAAACCGTTAAAGTTCTTTAATGTTTCCTTTTTTTTTCCTTCTCAAATCTTCTCTACTTTTAATTAATTAATTTTTTATATGTGTATATATATATATATATAAATGTATAATATTCCTCCCTTTAATTTTAGCGAATGTAATTAAATCTACGGATTTCTATTAATTAATTACTTAATTAATTAATTAAACGAAATAATTTTCTGTTTATTATTATTATTAATAGTACTTTTTTTAAGTACGATTTTTAATTAAATGTTACCAACTATCGCTTGAAATATATATATATATATAAGAAAAATGGACCATAAAAAAAAATATATATATATATGTATAAAAAAAATTCTAAAAACGAAAAGTATATATCGTAAATTTGATCAGTATAATCCATAAAACATGCTTTTACAACATTATATTGATTGCAAAGTCTTAAAATGGGTTGCACGATATGGTAAACAGTAGCGCACACAGTTCAATATTTTCGTCCATCACATTTAAACACGCAACTCATCCGTTATGATGAGACTATGATATATGAATGTGAACGGCAATACTATAAAGGAACTTGTAAATACAGTAATTCAAACGTTAAACAATCGTATTTTATCTCCCGTATACTACTAGCATTACATGCGTTCTTGCTTATTTAATAAAATTACATACGCGGCAATGAAATTTTAAAAATTACGTAAGAAATACATAAATAACTACTATTGCAAAAGATGCAATTCGGGTTTGTGCGTATACGTAACAGTTATTATTGCCTGTTTGCTAATATTGTATATGGCCAACGTTGATGAATCGTTCCCATATGAGTAGCTTGAGTATATATGTCCACATCTATATAAATAAATATATATAACTTATATATATGTAAACTATTGAATTATCTAACGTATGTTAATAATACAACCGATGTATTATTAGATTATTTGCATAGATACACGTATGTTGTTATATTAGTCATTATAATGATAATTGCGAAAGAATATCGAATTGTATAGTATTTAACACGAAGAAATAATTGGGATTGAGTGTTGCTTAGAGTTAAATATGCAAAACATAATTGCAATTTTGATACTTTGTTCGCATTTAATCTCTCTAAGCAGTTCACAGTAGAATGTTGTTACTCGCATCGAGCATCGAATAATGTTGTTCACGATGTCTTTTATGCTTGAATATTGTTATTTGCGTTAAGCATTTTAAACTTGAATATTGTTGTTATTTAGTGTTGAATATTGTTATTCACACTAAGCACTTTAACTTTGAATATTGTTGATGTTAAGCAGTCTTAGTCTTGAATATTGTTGAGCAGTTTTGCCTCGAATGTTATCAATATTAAGTCCTTTAGTTATGAATATTGTTGTTCACATAAAGCAGGTTTGTTTTGAATATTATCAATATTAAGTCCTCTAGTTATGAATATTGTTGTTCGCATAAAGCAATTTGCCTCGAATATTATTGATATTAAGTCCTCTAGTTATGAATATTGTTGTTTGCATTAAATTTCTGTAATCTCGAATATTATTGTTCGTGTGAAACAATAGACATGCAAACTCATTGTTCATATATAAAAATTATTTTTACATTTAGCAATATGAATTTTTATAATATTGCGATTTTCTCGGAGATCTATAGAAATGTAGAACTACTTTTTTGACTGTGCAAAAAACTAGATCGAATGCGCAATCTTTTATAGATAAAAATCTGTATTATTACTACTGCTACTCCCTTAGTTACTAAGTAAAATATTATTGACACGTGATTAGCTTGTCATAATAATTAAGGGTATCCTGCTGATATCTAGACATTTTTGACATTGTCAGGCTGATTTGCATGCAACACCTCACTTCTTCCGTAAGGCTATAAAGCTTCAAGTAAAATTGCAACTCGTAAAAAAATAAAATGGTGTCTCTTCTACAAGATTGATGAGCCATCTAAAGTTCTCCGCACATTTTGTACCCTGTATTTTTTTTCGCGTGCGAAAATTATTTTTCTTCTTTTTTTTAAACTTATTTTGCTGATAAAGGCATCTTGTTTTTAAAGATTATTATTACTAGCATGATAGTCTGTATATACATATATGTATAATGTAAGTTATATCGTACATGGTTCATAATTTTAATAAAAAGTCCGTATTATACTTAAGATTTACTCGTTATTAATTTATTGTTAGTACTCAGGCGGTGTATGTAGTCTCGTAAAGGAGCTTATCTCACAGACACTTTCCAGGCTTTCGACAGAATCGTGGGAGTGGGCTAGTCTTGAAGTTGTGGCCATGTGGGGCATTGCTAATGGACGTTAGGCGGCAAACATGAAAGCCTGCTCTAATGACTTGGTCCAACTGAACTGTGGCTGTCTGCGGTTGAATTACGAGCTACGAATGGCATGAGGGTGCACTCAGCTAAGTCAGTTGACGTACTGCAGGAATTCTAAAACGTGCTCTGGGGAAGGATTTCTGGATCTGTGTAGTGTATTCCGATAATCACTGAGTATTCGCCGTTATACAGATTGCTAATATTAAAGGAAGGTCCAAAATTTCCTATGTGACCGTTATAGTTTTAGACGATTTGTATTCAAATTTATGTCCCTCGCGTGTTTACTTCATTATCTAGGAATGGAACATAACTTATATAATTTTATTATTATGTTTTTTTAAAGTTATAAGTCAGAAATTTATATATATAGTATAGAGCAGAAGTGTTGGCATAAATAAAAAAGTATGTGATAATCGATACAATTCTTCACAAATTTCAATAAAAGAAAGAAAGAAAAAATAAAAAAGGAGTGTTTTTATCTGTCATTGATTTTCATTTTTCTCCGCCCATTCAATTTGCATGGATCTCAAACGACGATTTTCTGTCTTTCAATGGAGTTAAAGTTTGTTTGATAACCAAATGACTGATGAAATTTCAGCTATTTTGCACTACACTTCTGCGATAAGTACTAGATATGCTAAGATAGACTTTACTGCCTATTTTTTTTTCTTTTTTACTTATTTTAGAACTTGACATTGATCGGGTTAAAAGATTCGATTGAACTGCTTCTTGCTGCAGTCATTAATACTCCTTATCTTAACTGGAATAAAGCGTTTAATATTACTAATTAAAAATTAATTTATTCCGAATTAAATTCTTTATGTACCAAGTCCAGATTGCCATTGTTGGAAGTATTAATCAGATTAAAGGAAGTTATAGACACGAAAAGAATTGGAATATATATAAAAAAATTTTTTTAAAAGATTTCGAACAAAACATTCACACTCAGCTATAAAACTAGGTTAATTGGTTTCGATTAGGAAAGGCGAAGAGATAAGATAAAAAACAATGCTTAAAAAAGAAGCGTTAGGTGATTTGTCGATGGCTTCTAACGAGGATTGGCGCAATCTGGAAGACAAGATTCTAACCTCTCCAGAATCTCTTGACTGTTTAATTTAATGAAAGCGCCTTACGAGAATGGAAGGCCAAAAACCAGTTGCTTATTTTCTTTTTCTTTCCCTTTTTTTTTTCTTTTTTTCTGTGTGTGTGTGTGTGTGTGTGTGTGTGTGCTTTCCCTTCCTTTCTACATTGTCTTCCACTATTGGCCAGCATCATCTGTTATCCAACTCTTGTAAATAAATGTCAAGAGACTGGCCTTTGAGCTTAAACATTAGAAATGTTTTGTTTAAAGCGTTAAATTGTGTAATTCATTTTGCTTAAAAACTTCTTTTATTCTCTAATGACATTTCTGAGTTTTTTTTTTCTTTTTGTTTTTTTGGGAATAAATAGATCTTAATGCTTTCTATCCGAGATGCGATTGCTGAATTATTTTGGTACTTGAACGTAAACAATTCTTATTTTTGTCTCTTTTCAGCGAGGTTGTATCTCTTGATTAAATTTTTTAAAACAAACAATTAAGTTAGATCTCTGATTAAAGTTTCAAAATGGCGTCTACACTATATAATTTATTTAATAAAAAATTCTTATAATCTATAGGAGAGTTATAATTCTGAATTTTATTTTTTAATGCAACCAAAACCACTCCAAGGTTTATGTGAAAGCTAAAGACGGGCCTTAAGCCAAGATAATATTTTTTTTTTACACAACTTAATTTATGTCAGACTTTATGCTACTTTATGGACTCTTTGCCTGTTTTTTATAATGGCACATATTCCGGGCTCGTTTTACGCATTGTGTCGAAAATTAACGTGTAAACAGGTGAAGAAGATAGGTTATTCATAGTAAATAAACAAAGGAAACACGAGTGACACGTGAAAATTAAGCTGGCAGATTTGTAGCCATTTTTTTTTCTTCCGTGCCAATAATTCAAGTTCTTTTTTGGCAGAAGTGGCGAGCGACAGTTGCAACACAATTCGCAAGAATTATCCCGCAATCTTTAGGAACATAAGTCACAAAGCTAGAAAAATGTTAGAGACAAACCGTAAAAGCCAGTCTCGGGTCGTCAAGAAGTACTTGATGGCTGTAGATACGGCATGCTGCACCACTAAAGCCATTTGTACAGGAATATATGGGTTTAAATGGAAGCGGTTTCTCTCTCTTAGCTTAGAGTATGTGTCGTATACACGACTTTCTAAGTTACGTTAGAAAAGTGATTTTTACCTTAAATTTTATCTAGTTTTTATACTAAAGTTTCGGTTTAAAAATTACACGTATTTTATTTACGATATTTATTATTTTGAAAAAAAATATATATAGGCCTTATATATTATTTATTTCGTCCAGAGATGTTCATAACAAAAATTTGTGCAGAAAAACGAGGTCTGCTTCATCTTTTACGCTCGGTGAATCATCTAATAGTCGCTATAATTAGTACATCAAACGTGTCAGCACCACCAAAGATGTCAAAACTGCATAACTAATTGAATAACGGAGGTC
Organism: Androctonus mauritanicus; assembly: GCA_011317285.2. Taxonomy (NCBI): domain Eukaryota; kingdom Metazoa; phylum Arthropoda; class Arachnida; order Scorpiones; family Buthidae; genus Androctonus; species Androctonus mauritanicus. The sequence goes on from WUQG02005900.1 coordinate 6,470, forward strand.
GTTCCTTAACCTCAATCGACTTCATTTTGACAGATTGTTGTCAACAATCATTGTCGACCTCCATAACTTCTCTATTCAATGATTTCGTTGGAAGTTGGGGTTGTTAAACCAACTTTGATTGTTATTATTATTATTCTTCTTCCTTTAAGCAATTTTTTCTTTAGTTTAATTTTTACGTATTTATAGAAGGCAAATAAAAAGTTCAAAAAATAACTGTGTTTCAAATTTTGTACTGTTTCAAACTGTATATTTTTTTCTATTTTTCGGCAGACATGTTAGAAAGACAAAAGACAATTTTACTAAAATTTATTTCTATAGTAGAGGTATGGCACTCTACGACCTTTGCTGTCAGTGAGCAGTTTAATGATTAAGTGCAGCTTATATTATTAACTGGGATAATTAATTACAATGTTGTGTCTGTGCAATGAATCATCATGCCAGGATTATTAACGGGGCACTTCCTCTTCGTGAAACGAACGCTCCGTCACGCGTGATAGCTAGTCTCTTTTCATATTTTTTTCTCTTCTACGGTTGTGTACTTAATTATTGAATATCACGCAAACGTCACTGTACAACTCTACTAACATGTACGTACGTCCGTATTAGAAGGCATCAAGATGATTGATGGACAAAGAATAATGGCTACCCTCATAGATCACGCAGGATAGAAGGAATGTGGGTCAGGAAAGATCGCATCTACCGACACACAACTTCTCTTGTCACGCTATCAATACTTATCAAAATTGCCCACAAGGGGATTGATTCGGTTTGTGCTACATTATAAATCCTCTATCCTATTTTTTGAAATTCAAAATTCTTTCACGTATCCATATTATTTTTTATTTTTTCCTTCTTATTTTTAAATTTAAAAGTGATTCACGTTGCACTCTTTCTTCAGATTCGGAATAGAATAGCATAAAATTTCCAGGTAATATACGACTTTAACGATACAGCATATATAAGCTATATATATAAATATAGAATAGCATTGTTGAAATTCCAAACCATAAATTAAAAAATACTGTAGGTAAATTTTTGTCTAAAAATAAAATCTCCAAACTGATAAAAAAAAAAAAAAAAATTATTCGTTCTAATTAAGAAAAATACTTTATTTAATTTTTAAAGAAAAAAAAGATCTTTTATTTTAATGAAAAAAAATCTTTTTAATTAAAATGGGAATTTTTATCGTTTAAATTGACATATTTATTGAAAATTGATCAAATTTTTATCGCTTGTAATTAATTAAATTATAATTTAAAAAAAAAAAATCGTCATTTCTTATTACGATTAACTAAATTATAATTTAAAAAATTGTTAGTTTCTTATTAAAATTAAGTAAATTATAATTTTAAAAAGTCGTCAATTTCTTATTACAATTAACTAAATTATAATTTAAAAAATTGTCAATTTTTTATTAATAAAATTAACTAAATTGTAATTTTAAAAAAAATTGTCAATTTCTTATTGCAATTAACTAAATTTAAAAAAAGTTTCAGTTTCAAAAAAAAATTTTCTATTACAATTATAAAAAATATCTATTTCAAAAGAAAATAAGATAAAATAAAAATTCTTCTGTTTCAATTTATAGAAAAATAATTTATTTCAATTAATAAATAAAAATCCTCTGTTTCAACTAAGAAAAATTCCTCCATTTCAACTATGAAAAATCCTCCTTTTCTAACTAAGAAAAATATTAATAAATCATCTGTTCCGACTAAGGAAAAAAAAAAAAAAAAAAACATTCAATTAATAAAATCAACCAGGTAAAAATTCTTTAGATACTCAAACTATAAATCTTCGAATGTAAATTAAATAGCGACATGTTGTGGGTAGTTTAATTTAATTAGTACTTCTTTACTAATGGCTCCCGGTTGATGCTGGTTGTAAAATAATTCTACATACTCGATACTTTTATGCCCAACACGACCCTATAAAATACAGACTTAGGCAATATGAATATATATATATACCTACATCCCAGTCCTATATATGTGCGGTAGATAAGACGACGGGTTTTTTTTTTTTCTAATTATATACGCACACACCCATAAAATTATACTAGTCAACCTTGTAATACATCATTGAGACCCAACCTTACACCGTATATCTCATAATAAACATTAATAATCTTAATTTAAAAAGAAAAAAAGGGAACAGAAACAGCTAGAAAAAAATATATAACAGATCAGAGTGGGCAGTATGAAGTTTTGGCTACCAGCATCACACGTTTCTTGACTTTTAGGGCACAGGATATTTGTCACGTGGTCGTTAGTCACTGTTGACGTCATATTCCGTATCTAACTCTCCTGTAGCCATTAATCTCTGTCACGAAGGCGGTGCCAGAGGTTCCCACAAATAACTGCTGTTGCGAAGTGAATCTCTTGTATAACGTTGCATGTGCTAAATATGATATATAGCTTTCTTTAATCCGTATTGTATTTATTAATGAAGCATTGAGAGAATACATAAAACTACTCATTAGTTAACCAGAACGAATGCTTACCTTATCACTTTATCTGTCCTTTGAAACGTTTGGAAATTATTATGATGTGTTCGTGAAAATATTAAGAATTTACGATTATTATTATTATTTATAACTGGTAAATGTTGAAAAAAAATATTATTATATACTGTATAAATATTTTTACCTGTTATATGGATTAATAATAAGCGGGTGTAAAAATTATGGAGTATATTATTATTATTATTATTCGTATATAGCTGCAACAGTTAATAACCGAGTAAGTCAATTGACATGAATACTTTTTAAAATTGTCAATTTTTATTTATACAAGAAAAAAAATAATTTAAAAGATTGGAAACGTGATCAGAAATGATTAAAATTCTCTCTCTCTCTCTTTTAAAGAATAATAATAAAAAAATAATAATAATACAGAAGGTTAGAAATGAAAGAATTTAATAAAATCAAAATTGAAGAGAGAATGAACATCTCACTCTTTTGTATGACTGACAATCTCTCTAAGGTAAAGCCTCATAACAAAAGAATAACATTATCCTTCCATGACGAACTATGACAAGACTTTTGATAATAATACAACAGAACATTTCATCATTTCGACATTTTTGACAAGATAAAAAACGTATTTATTATTATTATTAATTCGATTTGACAAAAAACCTGTTTGCAATAATAATTAAACGAAAATTGCTTAATTATTACTTATTCTTTGCAGATTAAATTTTTATTTATTATTATTATTATTATTATTTTTTTTAATTAATGCACGATTTATATTTAATTTTAAAATCGGCGTTTGTAAAATTTCAATATTAAACATTTATGCTAGAGTAAAATTACCCAGGGCTAATAACATTAAACAAAGGCAAGCTCACAGCCCCAGGTTGGTCCACTGCAAACAGATGTAATGTTAAAGGTGGACAATGATTGTGTTTGCCAAGCACGATTCTCTAGCTCTTTGATGACCCGTTGTCATAGCTCCGAGCTGTTATCTCTGCTTTATTCAATATTTGACACATCGTTTGGTCAAGTAATGAGACAGACATATTGAATTGTCTCTCTCTCTCTCTCTCTGTCTCTCTCTCTCTATAGCTTCGAGAAGCCGATTTCATATTTGCACTGTTTCAAAAATTCTACCTTTTCCTCCAGCACTAACTCAATAATATCTTTAAAGAGCAGTATTATGTAAGCCCTGGGGCTCCTTTCTACCCGATTTTTATTTATTAAATATAGGTCGTGTCACGACACGATCGTAATTTATATTTTCTTACGACTTAATCGGATAACCATAAATTTTTTAAAATTGCCATTGTTCTTTGATAAATTTATCGTTTTTTTTTTTTTTTATTTCGTTATCATTACGACATCGCAGGATATTTCTAAGAATAGATTTTTAAGTTTTAATCTTTTTGGAATGAATAATTAATTATATTTTTACACGATTTAGTAACGAAAATTGATCTTTCGCATGACGTATAAAAAATAAAGGTTAATAAAAATTTGTTTAAAACTAAGAGGAGGGTTTTAAAAAGAAGAAAAAAATATCAAATTTTTGAAAATTTTTTTCCTTCTTTAAACAGCTTGAAGTTAAACATATATTTTTATACTTGTTTATCCGAGTTGACTGAGCCTTAAAGTGTGTGTATACCGTCCGTAAGCGTGATTAAAATAAAAGGACTTATTAAAAAGCCACCAAGGATCGAGTGCAATAACGTGGAATGAGCCAACCACAAATCATTTCGAAGGCATTTAAGTAGAAAGCAAGTACTAGAGAGAGATGGTCACATTACCTAGCATTTAAAAATATCATTTGTCAATCAGTTTGGAGATTAGAAGAGCCAGTAGAGAACCGCACTTGCGTCCATTCATCACTAGAGTATTTACTCTCAGCGGCCCATTACACTTCAAGTCGACGGTGCCAAGTGTCTTGGCGTTCCGTGTGATTAGGCTGAGATAAACAGTTGTTTAGCTTTCCAAACTTACACTTTATTTTTTCGTCCTTCCTTCCTTTCTAGTAATTTAACTCTTATGCCATCTGTAACTTACTCAAGAAGGTTTGAAAAATCTTTTGTTTCCCCTACGCACAATAAAAGTACAGTTTTTCGGCTATTTTCGGCTCGTCTTAAACTATCGAATTTCTTTACAGTTTGTAACGACTTTAAATAAATACAAAAAATTCTTTCTCAGTAATCCGAGAGACTTTGGTCTAAATATTATTATCGTATTACTTTTATGTCTTTAGCTTAGCTTAAGCCTAGTTAAATATTGTTAAAATCTCTAGCGGCACTACTAGTACGAGCAGCAGCAACGAATGACTGACTCACTGCTCATCAAAATTCAATACGCCACTTCGAAAAGTTTAAAGTAAATTTCTAGTGCATATTCTCTCGCAAAATAACAATTAAAAACCGGAAAAGTAGCCCAAAAAAAATATTATTATTATTATTTAGTACTTGAGAGATTTAATCGTTTGATAGCATTGTTTTTTTTTTCAGTTATAATAAATATGCGAATTAATCGATATGGCTCATGAATATTTAAAAAATGGCGTATAAATAACACGTTTACAGTAGACTAGGCGTTCAGCGTTAACTGAAGAAGAGTTAACTTTATGACAGCGTTAATGCGAAAGAGGGCAACTACTGAATTACCCATTCCGTCTATTAAGCTTGATAGAACAGTCGATTAAACAAGTAAAACCATTACACAGACTGTTCATTAACTCAACAGAGAAGACGAAGAAAACAAAATATATATATATATACGTATGAAGATTGGCATATTTTTTCTGTAAATTTTTACATTGGCGAGAAACTATAAATAAACTAGTTGCTGTCGTAGTAATTACTGAGAGAAGAGATCATGCTGTGCTGTGCGGTGACATGCAAGGACAAGTGCGATGTAACGATAAGTCGCAGCTATTAAAGTGAAACAGGAAACTTGGCTTAGATATCTATCTGACTTCAGACCTATAATTTAGTTAGGTAGCAATGGCAAGTTTCTTGCAATGGCCTGCGGCCCTCTTATGTTGGTATGTCAATCTTGAGCTGTTCCTTAAACCGTCGCTTCGTTTATTAACACGTGTTCAGCCATCTCGAATCTTTATGTTCATTAGTTTATCAGGAAATCGTTACTCTTAATGTTTCTTTTTTTTAAAGTTGCTTGTTTTTTTTCCTCTCCTTCTCTCTCTCTCTCTCTCTCTCTCTTTCTCTCGCTTAAGAATTTACTAGCTTAACTTGTCAAATTAATCATCGTAATGCTAATTTATCGGTAAATAAATTTTATATTTAATACAAATTACAGCTAGTTGTCACTTTTCCAAATAAATTTTTCCTCGTTTTCTTTGCAATAGTCGACTCACTGGTTTCTTCGGTGTAGATTTTTTTTTTTTTTTATATATATATATAAATTTATAATTTTCATGTTTTATTAATTAAATGTATTTTTACAAATTCTTTATTTACATTAAAAATTATTTTTTTAAAAAACTCTCATTTTTACTAGTAGAAGTTGATTTCCTAGTTCGGGTTTCAAGTCTATTTTTATATTTTCCATTATTATAAGTTTCAAGTTTAAAAATTATTTTTATTGATTCTTATTATTTGATTAATCACTTCTATACTGTGTAACTACTTGCCACTTTTATAATATATTTCTTTCCCTTCTATACTACTACTTCTTGCTCTTCATTGAAGGCCTAAGTAATAGGCCTTCAATATTCTCCCTTCTATACAACTACTTCTCTAATATTATTCTTCTAGGATACTACTTCTTGCCTTTCATTCCCTTCTATATTACTACTACTTCTTGTTCTTCAATCCCTTCTAAGAATATACTACTTCTCCCTTTTATATTACTACTTCCTTTCCCTTTTCCCCTATAATTCTCTTTTATATTACTACTTTTTGCCCCTTCATTGAAGGCCTATTTAATTAATCATCATAATGCTAATTTATGACGATTAATGAAAAAATGCTAATAGGCATTTTTTCATTCAAGGCCTATTGCAATTCGATCAATGAAACGTAAGAAGTAGCAGTAGTAACAGTAGTGAAGCAATACTTTTATCAACAAAAATAGTTGCAGAAGAGTTCAGCTCAGTCTGTATAATATAGTCCCTTTATACTTCAAGAAACAGCATCAATATGTTGGCTTTAGTAGCAAGAGCATAAACGAACATTAAATGAACATAAACAGTAAAATTTTTCTATTTTTTCCCTCTAAAATGTAAGATCAGTAGATAAGCAGATAAACAGTTTTAGGAGTTTAAAATAAAATAACATCCTGATTAAAAGCTTCATCGAATAATAATAAAGAACAATACATCAATTTTTTTCTTTACATACACGAAGAGAGAGAAAAATACTGTATAATTATATCTTATCTATAAAGTTGGCATATATCCATATCATTGTATTCGTTGTCTACACTTTTCTCTCTCGAGTTAGTAATTTATTCAAATGAATTTACACTCTACACGAATGAATTGGCAAGTGACATTTAGACAGATTAATTCGAACTTGTAAAGACATCGTCTGGATCAACTTGGAAGCAATGTCAGCGATACTTCCCCTTAAGCAAGATAATTGACTACTGTCAAGATTGTGACAACAGGTTCACTAGCTTCGAATTGATTGTCAGTTGAACTCTAAAGACCTCTTACTACCTGTCTAACCGCATAAACAATACTTTATTTACACATCTACGAACTAGATTATATATATATATATAAACGATGTGTATATATACATATATATATATATGTATATATACACAAACTCATAACAGTCGACTGGCTATGCAGTATTTTAATGAACGATTCAGCCACGGATGGAAGTGGCTGCAAAATTTATCTCCATTTCCAAAAGAGGGGGTGACTATAAAGTTAAAAATATTGAAACAAATAAATAACTACGGGTAGAAAATTTATTTTGTCGGTATCTCACGGGAAACATAAAACCCCCAAGTCCTATTTAAATTCTACTCCTAGCTACTGTGACCTCGCTCTAGGCTATTTTATGACTTCTCTTGCAATTCCAAACATACAGGAATGTGGTAATCTAGCTGTTAGAAGGGCATTCATTGGATTATGCACCGACGCAATCAACGTCCATGTTTAAAACTATATGATACCAAGTTCGTGTAGCGAGAAATTTATGTCATATACACTTTGCAAATGTGCCAATGCAAATAGGTGCGATTTTCTTCCCCCCCAAAAATAAAAAATGCTTTTTTTTAAATTAACGCATAGAAAATTGGTATGATATCTAATCTAAGTTTTCTAATTATCGACGTTTGCGGGAAAAATTTATCTTCTTTATTTTTTTTCTTCTTCTTTCGTTAGTAATAAGAAAAAACCGGATTTATAAAACAATTTTAAATTACAACACACTCAGACGTGTACGATAGATGACTGTCGTGTCGAGGTCGCGACTTTCTGTGCTGAGAATGAAAAACAACACGTTTTATAGGTTCTGTGCCTTCTGACAGGTCATGTTGATGACGAATCTGGAATTGAGATGAAAAGTTGCTAAAGTAGTCGATAAATAAATACTGTACACACATATATATCTATAAAAAGCATCTGACAAGAGTCTCTACGTATCGAGAAAAAAAATATATTTTTTCTATTAATTAATTTTAAAACTCTTTATCTACAAACTGGCTAACAGAAAAAATACAAAAAATTTATAAAGATATACAAAGCAGTAAAGAAAAAAATATATAAAAAATCTACAATAAATAATAATAAAAAATTAGAAAAAAAAACTTTTCTGATGACGTAAGTGGATGCTAAAAAAATTCATCAGTGCTACATAAATAATTTCTAATGTACTAATCTCCATCATAATTCACATACAGTAAAAATGAATATTGCAATATCATATATACATATTTAAAGAATGAGATAAAAAGTAACGTTATGCTCAACTAATGTATTTTGAATGAGACTATAAATCCACTCTGGCCTTCTAAAGTCCTAGTTTATGGTTCTAGATCTATATTCAATAACTTCTTTCAAAATGGATTTTTCTGTTTATTCGTCTACTTTGAAAAATGTATATTAAACTCTTGTTTTATGTTTACACGAATATCTAGTTTCTATTGATATATATATATGTATAAGTATATATACGCATATATATTTTTATATAGGCTATATATACGTATACGTCATGCAAAAGACAGGGTTTGCATAATATCCGTTATTTAATTTTCTGTTTCAAAGTATGAGACATTTATTACTTTTGAATTGTTTAGCAATATTTACGATTTTTCTATTTTTAAATGGATTTATGACGTTGATGGCCTATCAAAAATTTAAGGCACGAAATAAATCTTATCGTTTAGATTATCCAATATTCTGCTACGTTAAACAGTCTACCCTTTTTTTATGGTATTTCTAATTTTTTAAAAAAATAATGTATTGATGTACAAGATAATATCGGTTTATAACACGCTCTAATATCGAAATAAAGAGAGTTATCTTATTTATTTATTATCTTTTTTTTATAAAAACGAACGGAAAAAATTCGTAACAGTTTTTAAGAGATAAAAAAAAATTGTTCGGTAGAATAAAATCTGATAAAATGAGGCGTAAATCTATAAGAAGATGCATTAAAACTGAAGCAATAATTTAGATAAGTTTTTAATAAATTCAAAAGGGCCTACAATAATTTTTTGAGGCCTGCAGAATAGGTTAATTTGTTTTGTACCGATAGTACTTTGTTTTGCACTTTATAAAGTTCTTTTTTAATTTTTTTCCTTTTTATAATTTTAAATATAAGCTATATTTAATTTTCAAGTTACCTCTTAATCTCAAAGGAAACCATCAAATTAGAGGAGGAAGGGGAATTGTTCATTAGTTAGCAACTTGTTCAGCCTGAAGGTTGAATAGCTCTCCACCTCTTCACTACTCCGGGGAAGATTCCTTCTTCAGCGCCTTAGGAATATATCCAAATCCTTTTAATGATATTAGTAATGGATCAATGATAGATCCTCACCTCGTTAAGTTTTTAAATAAGTGGATATTTTTTTACTTCTCCTGTTTTTTCGAATATCGCAAGAAATTAAATTTTTGTAAGATAAAAATGAATTCGTGCTTTTTATTTTTAATCCATTGAGTATTTTTATTGCATTACCGGCTGTTTCACGAAGAGACACGCAATTTTAGACATAATTCGACCGAGTAGTATTATTTAGGGGTTTAAAAAACTTGTGCATTAGTTTTGGCGCGTGGCACATTCTCCTATTTTACGAAATTGTACGGTTTGGTTGGTATATTAGAATATATGAGGTTGGTCTTTTAAAAATCATTTTATACGTTGGCTCAGCGACGAAAATTTAAATTGGTATTTTAGGATTTTTTATTTCTTTTTTACTTTTTTATTCACGGTTTAGTCGTTAATCTTAGCTTAAGAGAACGGAATCTAACTCAGTTTTTTATGCTAGGAGCACATCAAACGTTAGGAAAAAGTCACGCATTGGTGCAGGACACGAAATTGTCCCATCAAGTCACCTATTGCACGACCCAACCGATGCAATTGAGAAGACAAATGACACGCTCAAGGCATAGTACCGCTGGCGATAATGGTAACCATTACTATCAAAGGAAAACTGTATTTCACTGCAGCGGTTTCGAGTACACTTCGTCGATGCTATTATCCGATTGGATATCCCCGCTCACGTGACACAGATAGGTAATGGTGCACAGCCTTCGGTTTTTATGACCCACTCCGGGAACCGTCAGTTAAGAGAAGCTGCTAGTAGAAGTGATTTGTGAGAGTATGGACCCAAACTGTGTCCCCCAGACCTGCTGGTACGATGATCCTACCAAGGCTTTTGCCAAATTGTCTATCCAGAAACGACGCTGATAAGAGGTCATGCTCGAGATAAGTACAGGTCGATTCTTTAGCCCCGAGGATTCACTCTTATTCCTTATTATGACACTTTAGGACATTTTTATGTCGAAGATTTTTTTAAATAGAGATTTGGAAGATCTAATACGATATTCTGCAGATTTTAATCGTTGCAGATGACAAAACATCTCTGTTTAGTTAATTAATTTGCATAATTAACAGATGCAAAGTGCGAAAATAGCAGGTTTTTCGCTCTTAACGTTTGACAAAATTGACTATTTCGCAAGCATTTTTCGAATTTTAACAAGATTCAAACACATGCTAGTGAATTTTATTAGCAATTTCGCAATTAACAGAAAAGTGGAAAAATTGTAAACAAGATTCGAACATATCTAAAATTCGCTTGGAGAAACTTTTCGCAGACAAAAAGGGATAAAAATAAATAAAATAGTTAATAAATAACACTGAGAGTGTGGCCACTATTTTTTGATATAAGAATCGAAAGATAGCCTAATAATAATTCAAGAAAAATCGATTTTATACTCTTAAAAAACTTTAACCTGCTGAATTTGCTACTGCAATATTATTCAGGCGATTTGCAAGTTCTATTTTCTGTCTTCTTTTTTTTTCTTATTCTTTACTCTTTTTTTCTTTTTTTTCTTCTTTTCTATCCACTCCAAATTTTCTGATTTTTAAATACATTCTTCCATTTTTTTTTGTTATCATTCTCTAATGTAGAATCTTTTCGCCTCTGATGATACGCCTCTGAAGTTTTTCTTTTATTTTGTGCTTTTGCATTATGTTCATGCTTTCTATATCTAATATTAGTACTAAGTATACATTTTATATCTTGTTACAAACAAACTAGGCAAACATAAAACAAGACACAATAGATAATGTAAGATATACACAATGGACATACATTATAGCTAATAAAGACTGTCATATAAAAGAAGGAGATAATAATAGGCCGCATGTCGTTATTATACAGGACTTTACAAAGAATACAAGGAAGGAATTCCTGGTGGAATTTTATTCTGCTTTATAGCTCTTTTGGAATTATACAAGTGGAGCACCAACTTCTAGTCTAGCAATCTCTTCAAAATCTAATGTTACGTTTTGAATATTTACAAGTTGGATGCGTGCATACATTCTTCATATTTGGCTCCACGCATTGTGCTTTTAGACGTATTAAATTATTGCATAAGTTTTATTGTGCAACAAACGAAGTTTTGTCATTGTAAAACTGGTTAATGATGGCCTAAACGGCGGTCTATGTGTATCGCTACGCGTTTTTTTTTTTTTATCTGAGAATTTCTTCGTGTTCGATCTGCACTTTCTCACACTCCACCCCAAAAATTCTTCAATTATGTTGAGCTTAAGTCAATAATGAAACTTGCCATCAACGTCAAGAATTGGTGACATTAACATCTAGAATAAGAATAGGAAAATACTCCACCCAAATCTTTTGTGAGATCTCTTTTATTAACCTTTTACAACATTCGCAGTTGGCCCAACTTAATAAGAAAGCAGGTGAACATTTTTAAAAATACAAAATTCCATATTATTTTTCTTTTTTTTTTCCTTTTTCAGTTTTAGTTTCAAATTAAGAGAGCACTCAAATATGCATGGATCACTTTAAAAGTCTGTATGAATTTGTCATTTGCTCCAGGTAGAGAGAGATCTTCATTCAATCCATCTGAATGATGGCTTCTAACGAACTGGATCTATTGATCAATACATTCGTGATACCTCAATGAATTTTATATGTTAGAACTAGAAAAGATTAGATACTTTAACAGTATCGAGTGTTAAGGACCTTGTTAAGAATCGGATTTAAGGAGGTATTGCGGTCCTTTATCGTATACTATTCCTTTTAAGCGTTTTAAAGGTGGTAATGCCTATTTTTCGCTTCTTGTTATAAACAACACGTCAGAATCACTTTGTGCATTCAGGCCTGGCGTGACGATAGGAGACATTAAACCGTCAAAAATCTGTAACTGGATATCACTCCACACTGTGATTTCCCAAGATACCAACACATCTACTTGTCTCCGCACGGGAAATCATATTGACCTTCCTACAATCTCTACAAGAGATACAACATGGTAACAGGGATAGCACCAAATTGGCACAGTGTCGATGCCGTCATAGAGGCTTTGTCCGTGCCAATTTTGACTTTAACGAGTCTAAAGTCGAGGTATTGGAAAGTCGGACTCGATAGCACAAAAATCTGTTCTGGTCGGACTTCTTCCAGGATTATTTGAAAGATGGCGAAAAGCTACAGAAAGACAACTTCTCCTGATACCGTCTACTGCAAAATATAGCCAAGTTTGCCGATTATTTTACAGATATATTTTTATTTTTTTTGTTTTTTTACAGATTTAAACTACAGAAAGAAAAAAATTTATCTAAATATTTAAAAATTTGACAGAAAATTAGACAAGTGAAGGATTTTCTTCTCGATATAAGTCAGAATGAATTTTTGAAAAATTAATACATTTTTTTTTTCTCCCGAGAATGTTTATATTTTAAAATATATATATATATATCTACACACTTATAAATATTTCCAAAATGTCAGAATTCATTCGGCCGTTTTAATAAATAATTTTGACTAAAGTGACATAAAATTCAATTTTTATATTGGCCTAATTCTAATTTTTGATTGAAACCTTATATAAAATTTATTCTTGAAGTTGTAAATTCTTGTTTTTTATATACACAAATGTATATGTGTGTGTGTATATACATTTTAGTCAAATTTACAACTTTAAGAGAATATATATATTGCCTATGTATATATCTATATATATAGTGTATAATAAAATTCAGTTTTGAGATAAGAATTTATTTTTATTAGAGATGACGTATGATTCAATTTATTCAACGTAATAAAACATAACAGTAATAAAATAGTGTGGAATGTTAGATAACATGTAAAAGAGATGTAAAATAATATGGATAAAGTTCAGCAAACATCAAGTTCTTGAAATATCTGACAAATGAAGTAGAAGGGAAAATAAAATAAATAAGTAAATAAATAAATAAAATTTCCTCTACACAGCTGCCAAATTATTTTAGCTGGAAAAATGGGGAAAAAAATCAAAATACGTATTCTTGTTTATTATGTTGTAATCAGTTGTATATGCCGTATATAAAATGCGCATTTTTGTTTTCGCGCTTGTATAAATAATTAGTCTGTAAAATTTATGTCGTTATCGATATGTTTCTGAAAATTTTACTATGAAATTGATGTTATGTGATAAAGCTATGTGCAAAATTTTACGAAAATCGGTGTAGTACTTTTTGAGATATTTGATTTAAAGTCTTCGAACTTTATAAAATAAATATCTTAAAATTAGCCTAATTATGGAAAAAAATATTAATTATAATTGATTTATGATAGTATTTTTATAATTTTATCAATTTTTCTAAAGTTTTATTCGAGTATTTTTTGAATTATTTTATTAAATGCATTTATCTGCTAAATTAGGTATACAGGCCTATTAAATAATGTTTACATATTAATATTTTTAAATGCAAACTATTAATGGTATGTTTTTGAAAATTTTACTATAAAACTGATGTTATATGGTAAAGCTACGAGTAAAATTTTACGAAAATTGGTACAGTACTTTTTGAAATATTCGACTTAACGTCTTCGAACTTTATAAAATAAATATCTCAAAATTAGCATAAATGTGAAAAAAAAAATATTAATTATAATTGATTTATGATAGTATTTTTTATAATTTTATCAATTTTTTCTTAAGTTTTATTAGAATATTTTTTGAATTATGTTATTAAATGCATTTATCTGTTAAATTAGATATACTGGTCTATTAAATCATGTTTATATATATGTTACCGTTTAAATGCAAGTTGTTAGATATATGTTTCTGAAAATTTCACCATAAAACTGATATTATGTGATAAAGTTACGTGTAAAATTTTATGAAAATCAGTTAAGTAGTTTTCAAGATATTGGATTTAATGTGATTCGAATTTTATAAATAAATAAAACAAAATTGTCGGAAAATTTGCAAAATATTTTTATTTTTATGGATTTCTAAGAATATTTTTTATAAATTTATCAATTTTTCTTAAAATTCTTTAAGTAGTTTTTAAGTTATGTTATTAAATGCATGAATTATTAAATTAATACAGGTCTAACATATTTATATATAATTATTTAAATCTAAACCGTTATAGATAAGTTTTTGAAAATTTTATCAGAAAACCGGTATAATACGCTAAATTTAACATTAAAATTTTACCAAAATTGGTTTAATACTTTTTAAGTTATTCGATTTAATACGGCTCGAATTTTATAAATAAATAATACGAAAATAGAACAAAAATAATAAGAAAAATTAATTCAGCTGGATTTCAGAAAATGCTTTTTATAATTTTACCAATTTATTTTTTAAATCCTTCAAGTATTTTTCGATTTATGTTACTAAATCCTTAATCTGATAAATTATGTGAGATCTATTTAAGTTACGTTTACACTACTGTTTAAATATAAATTGCTGTATATATATTTATAAAAAATTTATCTGAAAACCGGTATAATATGATAAATTTACTAGGAAAATTTCATGAAAATTGACTTAGTATTTTTTTTAATTTATTGGACTTAAAACGGCTTAAATTTTATAAATAAATAATGCGAAATTAGCACAAAAACTGGGAAGAAACATTAGTTTCTATGGACTTACGAAAGTAAAAAACTAAATCTGTTAAATTATTTTTATATATCATTGTTGGATCTACCAGAAATATATATAAGCAGGCCTATAATCTTAAAACAATATTAATAAAAAATTCAGCCTGCGTGTTATGGTTATTGTGCCAAGAATAAATTTATAAAGACTTATTGGCAAAGAGTAGAAAAAAAAAAAGAATTTAAATCTAGTAAGGTTCAAACCTCGCAAGTTTTGATTAAAATCCGAAAAAATACGTAATATACAGAGATTTATGGCACTATAATATCATTTTTATCACTGTAAACGTGTATATAACTGTTATAGACCTGTTAACTGCGATATTCCTAAGTTGGCGATCAATAAATTTACCGTACTATGCGCTACTTAATGAATAGAGGCCTATAACGTTTTGGACTATTTTACAGTTCAAAATTACATCAAATACGTTAATTAAACGGCTAAAAAATTATAAATTTAACAACTTACAAGTATATAAATACTCTACTTAACTCGGACGTACGTTACTCGTGCTAATAGCGATTTTTTATTATTATTTTTTATGCCATCTAAAAGTTAAGAGAATGGATTAAAACATATAGAAAAAAGTCAGAGAGAATGTAGGAATATTAAAGGGTTTTTCGAATGAAAGCAGAAATCGCCTACAGGATGATATAGGCATGTTACAGCCGTTGTTGTCACTGTCTTTCTTGCCACCCGTCGATTACGATCTTAGAGTAACAGCAGCACGACATTGGATACTTCTTGGACACCCTGCAGTTCGCTTCAGGGGACGGGTCTATCTGACATCCAACAGACATGGCTGTCTTCGCCCAGTGACCCGTGAAGTGACGATCGGCCTCCTGTCAGACATACGCTCCTCTGATAGAAGAAAAGGAAAATACAGTAGAGCCTGGCGAATAAATAATAAGTAGGTGCAACATGGATGTGACAGCAGCGAGAAAAGCTGTTTAACTTGCTGTAGTGACAGCACTAAGCCCTACCTGAATAACTGGTGCGGTTTGTCTAGCATTGATGGACAGACAATGCAGCTTTCTCAATGAAGACCAACACATGCTAGTTTCATTTATTTTAAACATTCCTATTTTTAAAGATTTTATTCCGCAAAACAATACACACTCATATATAAATATTTTTACGCATTTTATATATTTTTTCACGCTAAAAAATTGCCATTTATTGCCGTAATTATGAAGATAACAAGGAAAGTTTGGGTAACGAAGTAAGTCTGTTTTTTTTTCTTGCGGAGTTACAAAACGTCGAGATTTATTTTCTAACCTGTACAGCTCAACTCGTGTATAAGTTATAACGTCCTATTTATGCGATAAAATGAATCGGACGTCGTATCGCTTCCGGAAATGTCAGATTTAGTCGTATAATCAAGATAGACAAATAACTTATTCTATAAAACATGTCCCCGAGCTAGGATCGTAACTAAGCTTAATTCCTGTTTTACCAATTCGATTGTAAGCGTAGAAAAGGAGGCATTTCGTAGGAATAACACGTGTTAAATCCCATGCTAAGAATGATAGTAATACCAGCTTAAAGGTTGACGTCGTGTTGGATTAAAAATAAAAATAAATATAGTTATAATAATAATAACAACAGTAATAATAAATAGACGATAGTATAAAATTTTCCTTATTCGGTTGTTTTTCCCTTTTATGTTCGTGTTTTATTCTTTTTTTTTTACGAATTTCAAAAAGATATAAAATTCCTCGAAATTTGCTTAATTTAGAACACCTGTTTGCTATATTTCTCGTTAAGTTTAACTCGTTTTTCGGTTGTAAATTAATTTTATATCAGTTCTGGATGCGAAAATAAACATCACATGTTGCATTTCTCGAACGTTATTATTATTTGTTTTTTTTTAAAGGTGACTTCCTGGTAAAGTAAGAAGAAAATTCGAGTTAAAACTAAAGTGAAGCCCGAAATTAACTTCGGTTTTCTTTAGGGCACAACTCGGAAGTTTACCAAAGACACTAATAAACAATCCCCTCTCGAGTATGAAATTTCGTCCTCAACTGAAGTTAAGTCAGTACTTTCTGTTTAACTTCATAAAAACTGCACTTTTAGTAAGAAAGTCGCTAACGAAGCTTATTGCGACACGAAATTTTCGGGCTAATCTCTATATAAACTTCTGCTAACGACAAAACACACAAATATAAAAAATATATATAATATCGTTTGTCTCTCTCTCTCTTTTTTTTCATCCTATATATTTTTAAAAGGACGAAAAAAGGGGAAAAATTTCGCGCACTTTACGAGGCCATGTGCGTATTTTCTTTTAACGAAAAACTTAGAGTAAAAATTAAACAAGACGTCGTTATAAATCAGGCAAACTTCCTGGCAGAAACAATGACCACTTTGTCCATCTCGACCATCGTCTTTATATACCGGCAATTCTCCTAAAGGGGAAATATAGAGAACGGAGAGAGATAGAAGGAGAGTAAGAGAGAAAGCTCTAGCTAACTTCACTTCCATCCACTGTTTGTGTCGTAACTCAGATTGGCACTGGTCTCTAACAGAAGGTTATCAGATACTTGGGTGGTCTTAGTGCGTGACAAGAGAGGAGTTGATCGTAATTTTGTTTTCGGTGTCTTCAAACGGAAAATCTAAAGATCCAGGTGGCGACTGGCTTACTATTTTTTTTTTCTTTCTATCGAAACAACGCCGACAACACAATGTTTGACTTTGTTTTTCACCAATTGTTACAGATAAGATGTAATTTTATCGCTTTAAAAATTAATTAAACGGGTCATTTTACTTGACTTCCAAACTATAAACATTTCGTTTTTGATCCCTTTTAACACTTTATTATATTCTCCGCACTTTCTGGTAATTTACGATCGACTTTTTTTTTAAATTTTCGTTATCCTTTCGCTGGATGTTAAAAGAATAAAGTTTAAAAAATAATAATAAAAAAAATACATAGAGAGAGAGGATAATCAGTAGTATCCCGATATGGCATGGTTCGGATTCTTTGTGGCTGCACAAAAGGCTTTTATGTGTACGAAGATAACAATTGCAGTGCTTTAGTCGCCGTCTGTGACGGCGATGGATGACTGCTTGTCGCCAACACTATCTGTAATTACAGGCATGTGTACCGACCCATTAACCCGTCATGTATTGCCGTCCCCTTTCTCCCCTCCGGGTCAAAGGTCAGCATGGGGTTCGACATCCCGCATCGTTCTAGGAAACGGCTTCTGTGATCGCTCCACGACTTCTTGGTAAGTGCTTCTATTGCCATGCTTAGTAGGGTAATGATCCCTCTAAATGTCATTATTTTACAAGAATATAAATTTTTATACACCGAAAAAGTAAAATAAAAAAAATTCGAACACGCAAAAGGTCCCAACAATAGCTTTCTAGCGCTAGATAGTTTTTAATGACGGTTCCAGTTTCCTTTCCATCTGTTAAACTCGGTTATTACGACCCCATAAAAAGCATCTAGATGCGGTTAATTGCGTAATATTTAATTATATTTTAACCGGTAACGAATGATTTAGTTACATAAATATACAATGTATTATAAAATGTATATAATGGTGCAAATTTTTTGGCCTAAGGCCAATGAACCACTCACACACACACACACCTGGACCCAAGTAACATGTTCCAACGTTAGAGACAATGAAGTTATAAAGTTTACAATGGAGGATATCCGCAAAAAAGGCCAACGATCTCATTCATTATATCATAAATAGACTAATAAAAGAATACTGTGTGTGTATATCGCAAAGCAGCGAAAGTTAACCGTCGTCTAACAGATGAAAATGGTAATTTTTCTTTGTCAACAACCAACAATTGCTCTATTTGTTACAAGAAAAATGAATTTCTTCTATTTTTCCACTCTTTTGATTTATGTAACTGTATATATGTGTGTGTGTGTTGTGTGTGTACACACAATATATTCCTCTGCTTCATTATTATATAAAACTCTAGAGAAAATTTTCATTAATCAAAGACAAACTTTGAAAATTACCATGCAAAAATCTGTTCGTGTTTACCTTATTAATTATCGGGAATTCTGGTTGAAAGAGTATGGCAAAAATTTTCCTTGCTTATGGTGAACATTCGTCACATTGTTTATGTATTGTTACTACAATAAATTTATGGTTATGTCGAACTTCAGCATGAATTTTTCTAGTCGTTTAACGACTGTAACTTTCCTAGAACTTTCCTGATTTTTTCCTCATTGTTAACATTTATCATACTTTTTATCAGCTCATTTTCGGATAAATTTTCCGACTTTTTTTTTATTTTTTATTCGCATGCCTACCAGGAAAGAAAGAATCGCATCCTTTTCGATAATTACCTGATTATTTTGCACATAACTGGTTACTGTGTTTCACCATGCAGATCGCGATACCTCATTTCTCTTTCTGCTTAAAAAAAATATATGTATACCTATATATATTACAAGAGGAAGAGAAAAAAATGAAGTAGTCGGATGCATACAATGTCGCAGACAATAGCTGTAATCACAAATCCATTTAACATACAGCAGAATGTCATGTACTTCCACAGTTACCCCTCATGGTAATGCATCCAAAATGCATGCTTGAATTACTTTAGAAGGTTTTTTTTTTAGTTTTTCTACGTAAGAAATGCAAATGAGATGAGAAAGAGCAAGGAGTAGGATGCACCTGGAGGGACATTGTTGATTGTTTTCTGTCAATGGTATTGGCCCAACCCAACTCAATAGAAACTACATGAGAGGTGGATGATGGAATACTCAAATTATCTTGCAGCTAGAATAAAAAAACAACTGTGTACAAGAAATGTTATTCCACGACATGGAAATGTCTGTTTGGTTTCGAACGTTTGGATTCTTTGTACTTTTCCAAACTAGCATACATAAGTTATTGACTTGGATTGGCTTCAAACAACCACCTATTTGTTATTCAAAGTTTTCTATTTAAACATGTTATAAATATCGTCGAGTGTTGACAACTTCTGATGTCTCTCTCTATGTTTCTCTAAAGATAAATTGTTGTCGGAGGAAGAGAAGAAGAAGAAAAAAATACGTATCGAACAAAATGCATATTTAGAAGTATATAGGCCTATAGTATATTGTCTTCTAGTAGGATAAACGACATGCTGACAATTCCGTTTTTGTTCTTTATAATCATTTTTTCCCCTGAAAAATACAGCGTACGAAACGATGAAAACGTTAAATTGATGCTATTATACGGTTTTCCAGAGTAATAAGTGTGCTTTTATAGTAACAATGCAGCTGTAGAGTTGAGTGCAAACGGTTGCCACTACCTAAAGTGTATTTTTTATGCTTTTTTTTACTCGTAAGAGGGGGAAAAATAATTAGAAAATTGTTTATTTAATTAGACGAATCGCTGAATTGGAACAAGGAATGACAAGAAGAAGAATTCTAGATTTGTTAATCTAGATAACAGTTTGAGCAGTAAATTTTAAGTGAGTCTCTGCCAGAGATGAGTTGATAAAGTAGACTTTGCGCATCAACCACCCACCTTCAACAGACATGTGGAGTGATGGATAATGCCTTCAGCAACCTTACAGAGTGATGAAAATATGCATTGTCTCACATCACTGCTAACCGTTCATTACATTGTCAAAGAATGGATGGATAGTCCCTGGTGTGTGGCCGTTCGACCCTGCGAGTGATGGATGGAGAAGGGGATGACCTTAGTCATGAACCGGTTGAGCTGTGGGTTGGAAAGACAGTTAAGCCACTCCCCGAGTGTTATACACACACACACATTCACTACTCTTTTTCTTTTTTTTTTTACTCCATTTAAAGTTTTCTATAAAGCAACTTCCGTCGCTAACACACCAAAAAATAGCCATATTGGATGCGATCGATTAGCTCGATTTTTATCGCTCGATTGTTGTCGCCAGGCCATAACCTTCTGTTAATTCCACTCTAGAAGAGAAGAAACCATCATGCATGTGGTTGAAAATTACGACGCTCGAGTTTATATAAATGTACTCTTGCATGAATTCTCGCAAAAGTGATATCCAGAAATGACTCGGATCTTTAAGTAAAGTTAAGGAATTTTACGAGAATAGAATCGAGTTTGACGTTCACGCAATCGCTTCAGTATGGGTTTGTTGTTTGGAGAAAGGCACGCAAGCAGATTTACGTCACGTCCAACAGGAGACAATGAACAGTGGTCACGACTTTATGTCGCCGCCATTTGGCCCCTTACCTGACTTCCTGCTGCTAAGCTTAATTATCCTCTTGTCACACGTGTCAAGGGAAGAGCAGACTAATCAGATACGGTTTGAAAACAGAACTGGATGCTTTGACTAAAATGATTGCGTGCTTGTCTTGTTTGTACGTATGACTGCTTTTAATCGAGTTAGTCGTGAAATGTTTAAATGAGACGAATAACAATGTCACGATGTCGTGATCAGATACTTCGATATATGCGTTTCGCACAAAAAAAAAATGTATATATATTTATATACATATATAAGCCGTAAATGTACTAAGATAAATTGACATTCGTGTTTCGCAGAAAGCTCTTAATGGCGCTTATTTTGTCGATTTGTCGGATCTAAATTTGCTGATTTGGCTTAGTTAACAGCAGACTAAGAAAAGCAAATTTCCTAGAACGAAACATCAATCATGCTAAACTAACCGCTCTTGAGTAATTTAGTTTGGCGTGCATTTTACGACTTAAAGTTATCAAAAAATTTGCAGGCCTGCCTTAAAAAGATTTAGATTTATTAAAGAAATATACGTAGATAAACATTTTAAATCTTGTATAAGTTTAAAGCATGATGCATCATGCTTTGTATTCAAATGTAGTCTGAGTTAAAAATTGGATTTAATTTATGATTCTCTGTAAAATTTGTGTAAAAAAAATAGACATTCTTTTGATAACAACAAAATATTTTTAGGATGAATCTATAACCATATTTAGTGCCTAAAATAATTTCATCGCTCAAGAGTGCGCGCTTTAATTTTCGCTATTCAAAGTTACAGACATAAATATGTAAACAGTAAATAGTTCAAACAACAATTAAATGTTTATCAATATATATTTGTCATTTTTCTTGCATATTTTATAAAAATTTACATTATTTTGCAACTCTAACAGCTTTAAAAAGTATGGCAGTTATTCATTAATAAATAGGAATATACAGTAGGCTGTGGTTTCTGTTACTCAATAAGTTGTTATAGCTTTGAATGGCGTGATGTTGCAAAACAATCAAGACTGAAAGAGCATGTGCCATGATATTTTTCTTCTTGCATATTCCCGTCACGGTATTTTAATATTAAAAAAGGGAGAAAGGTTTAAGTGTTATGTAAGTATAGCAGTTAAAAGAACTTAAAGAGCCAGTCTTCCAATCATAAAAGAAAAAGCTTGTAAAATTTGTACTCCCACTAATGTGTTATGACCGTAATCTGTCTGTTAATAAAAAGCGACGAAAATCTATTCTCTAAAGACTCTTGACCCAACAGATTGTAAGTTTATTCACAACCTTTACCTTCATAAAAATTGTGGAAACTTTGGGTGTGACCACACTTAAAAGACCCATTAAATTTACTCGGTTCTAGGTAATAAATAGAGAATAATCTTTCTCTGATATGATAGGTTGTTCCATGTATATTTTTTTTAGGTTCTTACTACTGGTTTAGTGTGAGATTGGTGTATTTTGTACGCCCAGTTCGGCTATAAGTTGTCAAATGAACTCTTACTGACTGTTGTTTACTGCACATCCAATAATAGGCTATATTTTATAAATACCCGGCTCTATCTTGATTATCTGCCATATTATACCTTTATCAAAGTATAAATCATAAGAAGCCCTCAAGATACGTCAGTTTTTTTTGCGCTCATCGCCTTTACGGCAAAAAAAGAAAAAAACAGTATTTGTTAACCACTCTTCAGAGGCACGCATCTTAAAAGTCCATACAGAAATTTTACTTTATCTCACATTGGAGCATAACTATTAAAGTTTGCTTTGCATATTATTATCAATATTTAACGGATTTTATTGCTCGGAATATACGACTCTGTCAATAAATTAGAAAGACGTGAAGGCAGAGTATCGATTATTCCGTATAATAGCTCATACTTAGAAAACTTTTCTGTTCTAAATGGATTATTCGGAAGGGAAGGAAGGGGGGAAGAATGCTAGGAAACATTTTAAGAATGGTTTTAAATTGTGGATTGTTAAAATTGAAAAATCGTGCACATTATCGTATTGCTGCAGCATTAGTTCAATTAAATAATGCTATTGTATTCATTTGTCGTGCAATAACATTATAATAGTTAGAGGTTAAATTGAACTTTATAGCTTAATTAGACCTGTGGTACCTCTAATCACATCTTGTATACATTTAAAGCTGGCAAATATGTGGTTAATTTTCAGATTAAATTTTGTAATTTGCAACATTACACTACCCAAAACAGATGTATATAAATCCTAATATAATTTAAATATTCCAGGTAATAATGTTTTAATCTAGTTAAAATTGTTATTTTAAATTTTCTTTCGTTAAATTCTAATAAATTACCGTTTACATTAATGTCTGCTAATCATTTTTTTTACTACCTCTAACAATTTATTTTATGCTGTTATAGTAACAAAATCATTCAGATAATGCGATGAAGGTGTGTTCTACGGGTTTAAAACTGTTCAGAATCTATTTAGAAGTCGATATTAAAAGAATGTTCAGTTTTTTTCTGTTCAACAGTTCAAAATCATTCTTATAAAAGTTTAGTTCATAAGAATGTAAAAAATTTATTTTTACATCATGTATAGTTCAATTTAATTTATTTTTTTACATCTAAAGAATGTCAAGAACATTCAAAAACATTGTTTAGTAGTGCTGAACACTTTTACACGCTTGGACTTGATGCACAACTTTCTGTAATCTTTCTTCAAGATGATCAGACTATTCAACATCTACATATTGTTCACAATCACTTTTTAAAAATTCTCTAACATATTTTTGGTTTAAAGTTCTTCAAAACGGATTGATAAACTCGGTTTGAACACAAATAGGGCTACTAAATCACTTTAATCATCTTAAACATCTGATGAGCATCTCTTCAATTTAAATTATGTTCAGTAAACTTTGATTGTTCATCAATTAAATTTACTCAGTAATTTTTAAGAAAATGTTCTAAAGAAGCTCGCCACTTAATATTATTTTTAATTTTTGAACAACAAGATGAAAAACTGTTCTTCTCTATTCCCGATACGAATATAGCTCAATATTTTTAACTAAAAGTTTGTTTTTGTAAACATAGTTGTAATGCACACAAACAGAAACATATTAACCATGTTAATGTTCCCCATACTGCTTTTAAAAGAGCATACCTAACTTATGGAAACAATTATAGATCGGTCTATAATTGTCAGAAACAAAATTAACGACTGAATAATCAATAAACATGCATTATAATACAATATTAGATATATCCAACTTAGAACATAACTTTCACAATTTACGATGGATACACACGTCAACTAATAAACAATCCCGCTTTTGTATAAGATAAAATCGATAATAAGGCCACGTAATCATTTAAATAAATTAATTTGCATTAATAAATCTTTAAACTTCATTATGGTATGCAAAAATAGCCGAGAAACTTCAGAATATGTACAAAATAGGTGAATAAATCAACGTGTAAAGAGTATGTATGTATTAGATATCGAACAGAGAAGATGTATGACATCTATTACTTTCATGGACAAAGACCTACATCAGTGAAAAGTGGCCAGGAATAAATGGACATGTGACACTAGACCTGCATCCATTGTACACTTTCTATCCATCAAGCATTTCCTGTCTCCTTGTCAGTGTCATCGTCAGAACATGTGGGAAAATCTTGTGCACACTACTCGTATGGGGTTTTAATTTAATATCACAAATCAGGTAAGTTATCTCTCCAAGACAAACAGCATCGATCAGTACAATACTAGGAGCGTTGTTTAGAGAATAGCAATAATTTTATTTAATCAGGTTTTAAACAAAAATTAAGTTCTTTAATGGATGGAGGAGAATATTTTTAAACGAGTCTTTTTATGTCGAAGAATAACATGGTTGAGAATGGCGCTGATAATTACATCCAGTAGGAATTTTTCGGCTCTTTTGTCTGGAAATTTATTCCTGTGAGTAAATGGGAAGAGCATCGAAGAAACAATACGTCTTGTCATAAAACATTTTTGATATCGAAGAACATCTTCGGGTTTATCGTCGAAAGGAACTGACGTCGACAAAACCATCATAAGAGTCGTGACTAAGTCGTTAATGTTTTCTAAAGCCTCAGGTTAACAAAGTTCCGGGTTCGATTCCTACCTTTTGTCATGATAGGTTTATCTAGGGGGCATCGACAGCGGATTTAACTCAAGTCTTGTGTGCGGCATGTCAGATTCGTGAAATGTTAAAATAAAAAAAAAAAAAAACAAACCGTACTCGCAGTCTCGTTTTTTTAAAAAAAGAAAGGGAAAAAAAGGCGATTTCCTTCATCGCTAACTGTTTTAGATGATTAATCTATCTTAGAACCATACTTCGGGGGTTAAGTCATTATTAAATCCGTAAGTAAAAAGTCTAGAGTTAAATCCCAGCCCAATCTTTTACAACAGATGATAAATCACTTTATAGTGTTATTTGCAGGATAAATAATGCAAAGAGAACGTTTTCGGTCTTCTTTTCAGGAGTAATCAAGAGACATTTGTTCTCACTTTAGATAGAGTAGCTTCGAATCTATTTATTATTGAAAATCGATGAGGCAAAAAGTAAGAATAAAAAAAAAAAAAAAATAGAATCAGAGAAAGGAAAGAAAAAACGGAGACTTAGTTAAAAGTACTTTCGCCGTATCGGGGCAAGAGACTCCACAAGTCGCAACTACAACTAATTTGCCGAACTAGTTTCTAGAAAACCATCTCCGTTGAGAACAACCATTCATCACAGCCAAACCGACAAACGGCGCAAAAAGAAAGGAAAAAACTAGATTTCGGCGCCATTCAGCTGGGCAAGAAATATAAGAGAGGGAAAGGAGGCAGTATGCGATTAGAGGTGGCCCGGAATGATGGATGTGCATGCTGGTCGCTTCGAGAGGCAGAAGGGGCCAAGACCCCTGAGGTTAGCAAAGGTCGTTTGTTTTCCGAGCCAGGCCGCCATTGTGTAAACCAGTTGTTTATTAGCGACTTCTCATTAATTGATGAAGAACTTACGTCTAATTTAGCTCAATAAAATTTTTCATTGTCGGATTGGGCCCCCGGTTTCAAGTTAAAAGAAAAATGGCCCAATCTTAATCTTCTGCCTTTTATTTTGTTCTTCTTCTCTTTACTTCCTTAATTCTTTCTAATGACACGTCGATTATAATTGGCGAGTTTCTTAACGATCTATTTTTAAAAAGTTGGTGACAGATCTCAACTTGATGAAGAAAAATGAACATTGTGTCTTGATCGAGAATTAGTGGGGAAAAGAGAGGGAGAAAGCGGGGGAGGGTTTTTTTTTGTCTACTTATTCTC
>WUQG02005901.1:0-12117 GCA_011317285.2 Androctonus mauritanicus
CTTAATGCCGGAAAGCAGCTCCTCCCGTCAGGACGGCCGATAAGGGACTGATGGAGTGCAACGGTAATGGCAATGACAAAGTGAACGAACAACGACGGAGATGATGGATGACGAGGGCAAAAGACCGACGATAATAGACTTTACGGACTTTCAAACATTTGGACTTTAATATATTTGGAATTAAAATAGTTTCTGTAATATCTCTCTCAGGTATGTGGAGGGCTCGTCTCACACTCTCTCAAACCTACAAATATTGTAGAACATTATATTGTATAGTATTAGCTGAGGTTAGGCGTAGG
Source organism: Androctonus mauritanicus (assembly GCA_011317285.2). Taxonomy (NCBI): domain Eukaryota; kingdom Metazoa; phylum Arthropoda; class Arachnida; order Scorpiones; family Buthidae; genus Androctonus; species Androctonus mauritanicus. The sequence goes on from WUQG02005901.1 coordinate 300, forward strand.
GTATTCTTATATACTGTTAAAACTCTTATATTCTTGTTATAACTTTTATTCTTTTCATTTATTAAATGCTGTAAATAAATCGCTATTGCTTATGTTATGGTTTGTATCAATCGTTCATTCCTGGATCCCTGTGACATTTGTTCAAGCGCTATATTCGAGTGTTGGAGAAACACTTTAAACTTCTCCTGATGTCAGGACCTGACAGTCAAACACGGAAAAGCTCGGTTCATCCTGTATGACAACAGGGTCATCAAATGATATGACCTCCAAAAACCGGTGACCTCACAAAATCATAATTTACAAAGGGACTATCTATAAACTGCCATTCATTATTTCAAACACCTTTGATTCTTCATTATTACTTTTTTTAATCACACTAAGCTTAATTCCCCTTGACCATGATGTCACAAATTTGAAGATTTTCTCCTCTTCTATTTAAAAACTTTTTATTTTATGTAAAAATTAAAAAATACAAAAGTTAATAGAAAATATGAATTACTTTATATTGGTATTACACCAATATAAAGTATATTATTTACATATATTTATAAATATATTTACATATATTGTACATATACAGGATGACCACGTTTCTATGGCCAAGGTATTTTTCTTGGAAACTATTGGGTATATGTGAAAACTAAAACACATGTCCTATTACATTTTCCTTCAAAATTGCAATCTGTCATTAATATTTTTTTCTGCACATCCTCTCACGCAACGTGTGTTTCAACTTTGTTTTTTCGAATGGAAGTATATTATTTTTCTAGCGGAATCTAATTCCACTATTTTTTTGTACAATTTTCATGGTAAAATTATCTTCCTACGACTGATATTTTTGGAGATATTTAGGAATAAAGGAACCATTCAGAAAGGCATAAGACATGAGCTGTCAACTTATTAAGAAACCTACAAAATAACATATGGATTCAACAAGATGGATATCCTGCACATAATTCAAAAACTGTACAAAATTATTTACAAGAAACATATGAGGAAAAATGGATAGGAAAGTACAGCCCTATATTAAAATGGCCTCCAAGGTCACTGGATCTTACACCACTTGATTATTTCTTTTAGAGATAAATCAAAAATAAGGTGTTTGATTATCCAAATCGAATAACAAATGTTGAAGAATTGCAAACAAGAATTCAAAATGCTTGTAATATAGTTTCTCAAGAAAACATAGCATAGGCTACCAACTTTGAATTTCAAAGAAGAGTTTAAATTTGTTTGAGAAATAACAACACTCACTTCAAACATTTATTATAAAATAATTAATATTTTCTGTATAATTAGTTTTATTTGCCATTGAAAAAAATATATGAATATTTTTTATTTATTTAAAAAGATTCCTTTTCAAATTTAATTTTTAAATCATTCAATTCTTTAAAACTCAAAAACCAACTTCTAATGACTTCAAAGAAAAAAAAAGCTCTAACTGCAGTATGGTATTAAAAAAAAAAAATCTTTGCTTTTTATTTGGCAAATGCTTTTGACATATTTTTATGTCCTCATCAGGCTCTTTCAAACAACAGAAAAATTACAAAATAGAACAGAAGAGTTTAGAACAGAACAATTTTCAAAAAATTTAAAAATATAACCATGACAACAACTATGCTTAAAAACATATAAATAAACCAAAAAAAAAAAAAACCTATCACTAAATAAAATACAGTCCAGTCATAAACCAAATATGATAAAAGCTATAGACTAAAAATTAAAACTTTAAAAATTAAGAAATTCTTCTATATCCATAAAACTAGGATTCTCCAAGTAAGCCATGGATAAACATGTCTGCCGCTTCATTTATTTCCTTCTATTAATATAATACTCGCTAAAAATATACTTCCACTTACTCAAACCTTCCTCCTATTATCCAAAGCATATCTCCATGCCATGGAAGGCTCCCATGCAAGTCTATAAATTAATAAAAATAAATTAATACAGATTACATGAATATATATAATTAAAAATAATAAGATTAATAAACACACAAAATTTATAAATAACAAATTAATTAATTATATATTATTAGAATGATATTTAATTAAGTATTTCCATTCAAGAGCTAAGATTCCCATGTCTATGATTGAGTTACTACTATGTAAACTGTGTTGATTTATATGCCATTTTTCTTTAATGTTATTTCTATAGATGGAACTATTTAATTGTGTAGCTCTATTCCTTAAGATCTCTTTAGTGTTTTGACTATATATTTCATTCCATAATGTGGCAGTGAATCTTCATAGGCTTATAATATACTGATTGATTTATTTTTTTTTTTGAGTTGTCTTCTTGTAATGTCTATGCAATCTATTTAAGTGTTATGTAAGTGCTGTATATAAATAAAATATATATACCATGTTTTACTAAAAATATGTTTAGTATATCTGCAACAAAACAAAATTAGCATAAAACTAATGATGATGATATACAGTAAAAACTTTTCTGAAGATCTAGTTATCAAATTAATGCTATTTTTCAGTTGTAAGATTTTGTAAAGTACTCATTTGTTTAAGAATTAAGTATTCAATAAGAATATAGATCATTAGTCTTTGAGAAATGCATTTGTACACAATGCAATGCAATTATGTCTTTTTATTCATCTGGTTTTCTCTTCCATAGTTTTGGTACAGTAAATCAAGTATTTTTTCTTGGTATTCATACTTATTTTCGATAGTGAATTGGATTTTAAATTAAAAACAAATTATCTACTATATATAATAATGTCAAACTGAGAAATTTTGGAACCAAAAAAAATTTTATAAATGACGATCTTCTTAGACACCAGCTAATTAAAAATAAAAATTTTTTATAAAATTTAGGATTTTTACTTAATCATGTTATCATTTCAGATTCAGCCAGACCTGTTCTATTTATTCCTGATAAAGATCTATTATCTCTCTGATTCTATTATTAAAAATACATGCCTATTTACTATTATTCATTAGTTAATATTTCAATAAATACAATATTGTTTTAACTCTTAAAATTTAAGGGCTAGATTATACACGAAGATGGATTTTTTACCATTTTCAGAAGAATTGCTTATTCTCTTCGGACATGATTTTGTTGTGGGTTATGCCTCTTCAGGCATAACCCACAACAAAATTTTGTGGGTTATGCCTGAAGAGGTTAAATATGATCTGGCTTATACATGAATATTTACAATAATTTATTTAGTGATCTGAACTGATTTGATTAGATATATTTATAATTACATAATTAATATTTGATGATGGATACAATAAAAATATAATTATAGAATGAAATAATAATAAAAATATCAATTGCAAATATTTTAAATAGATAAAAGAAAATTATTTTCAGGTTAAAATAAATACATCTAAAATGAATTGTATAAAAATAGCAATATTCTTAAATTACAAATCATTTATAATAATATAAATAATCAAATTCTTAATACTGTATCACAGTGGTTTCCAAATTTTTTGCATCTGCATCCCCTTTTTTCATAAAATAATTGGTATGCCTCCTCATTTTCATATCACTCTAATTTTATAAATACTTTCTACTTACAGTTCAATACTACAAAACAATATACCATATTTTGTATAAATAAAGTTCTTATTCATAAAAATGTATAAATTTATTTTGGTGTAATAATTTTTAATACAATTAAATAAGTCTTACAAAAAATGAAAAATAGAATATGTTTAATATAACATAATATTTAATGCAATCGGTGGGCTTGTTTTTTGGCACAAATTCTCTCAATTAGAGTGATATCACTATTTGCAATTTTTTTTCAATCACTAAATGAGATCGATATTTTGTCTTTAAAACAGATACAGCTAAAAGTTTCTGGATACATGAATATATGTACTGTATGACTCTTTGCTAATTCATTTTTTTTTCAACACCAATTTGAATTTATTTTTTGCTTGTTTGTCTCAAAAATGATGTTTTTGTTAATTCTTACATGTCCCCTTGTCATAGAATCGCACTCCCTAGTGGGGCATGCCCCATAGTTTGAAAAATACAGCTGTTTCAATATCTCAGCTGTTTACTAACTGCAAATATTATATTTATATAAAAATATAAGTACAAAAACAAGTTATTTAGATCAGTATCAAAGTATAGGGTAGTGTTTTCAGAATGATCTAATAAGCCTGAACATTGATATCTGAATTTATTTATAAAAATGTAAATTAATTAACAAATATGTTATATTCATAATAAAATCATTCATAGGAATAAATGACATTTCAATAAATTAAGTATAACATTATATAATTACTTTATTTTATTCAAAATTAGTTAATATCATCATATAATTCTGTTATATCTTTAAAATTAATTATGGCATATGAGATTTATATTCATTATTTGCATTTGTTTTTTTCCCAGTTTCTATTAATTTTTTATAAATAATACAGTTCTGATTTAAAAATTTAGTATCCAAATTTTTTTGTTTAAAATGTAATATTGTATTGTATTCTTTTCCTTCATTTACAACTGATTTGTAAACTGCTACAGCTCTCTCTAAAGCAAATATCGTAGATAATTTTCTTGAGAGAGCTGTAGTTGTTCATTAATAAGATTTTTATGTTACTAAAATATGGACAGCTCTTGAAATAATTGTTGTATATTGATTCAATATATTAGAAGTGTTTCAATTTACTAGATATGACTTGAAAACACGGCATTATAATATCAAATTTAATCTCAAAAGTAATGGCCTTCTTTAGATCTATAGAATAAATTTGTAATACATTAAATAAAACAGCATAAGCACGGCATTGCAATGAGTTAAGATGCTAATTATGTTCAAGCAGAGAGATTACTTAGACAGTTTTAGTATTAATCTCTCTGGTGGCAAAAAGATAATGATTAATTCTAAAGCCCTTTAAAAATTTTAACTGGAAATTTATTCCAAATTAGTTTGTCAAGTTGAATATGTGTCAGATTTAATAAATTTTTTTCATATTTTGTTTTAATGATCCATAAATTAACATATATTATTCCAATTCATTTTGTTTGATCTGCCTGCAGATATTTATTATGTATGCAACTGAGAAACTTTTAAATATTTTATCATTTATAAAGTTTTATGTATGTTTAGTTTAAAAAATATTAATTAACAAATATATTCATGATAAAATCTTTCATGGGAATAAATGGCATTTCAATAAATTAAGTATAACATTATATTAATTGCTTTATTTTATTCAAAATTAGCTAATGTTATCATATAATTCTGTTTTATCTTTAAAATTAATTATGACATTTGAGTGCAAATTATCATTATATTTTAATTTTTTATAAAATTCTTTTAACAAACAATAATTAGATAGCATATTCAGAATTATTTATTACAATATAAAGCAAAATGAATTTTTTGCTTTGATACTGCTGCTTATGATTAGAATTCATAGTGAAATATTGCCCTGTAGTTGTTGAAAGTTCAGCAACTGTGTATCAGACATAGAAAGTGTTTTCAGAGAATTCTAGTTTTATTACTTATTTGTTATAAGTTAAATATTAAGTATAATTGAATATGAATCAATAAATTCAAACTAATCTTGTAAAAACTAAGTAAATGGAATAATATAAATAAGCAATAATAGTGTTGATGCATGAAATCATAAATCATGAATTTAAATATTAAAATAATATATGGTTAATATTCATATTATGAAGTATTTAATTAATATTTTTAAAATTAAATATGTAATCTATTTTAAGTACTGTGAGATCAAATATTGAATATATTTGAATACTGTAATCCCTTCCCTGATTTACTTAATACTCAACTTATATAAATTCAACTTTATATAAAAAATTTTTTTCATAATTTTTTTATAATACAGGAAAAAATTATAATCTACAAATGCAAATAAAGTTTTGCAGATAAAATGCAACGATACCATCAGGGGAAGAGCATGCTCTTTTGATCCCCTGATAATTTTGATCTTTTGTTCTTCTGATGGTTGCTATTTTCATAAATTTCTTATAAAAAATTGAGAATGATTACATTATTGCTTGCTTCTACTTCACATAAAATTTACATTTTTAAATGAATTAAAATAAATAAACAAGATGAAAAATAATAATAATAAAATATAGATGTTAATCCAAGAAATCAAAAAATTTCTGCTTTTTAATGGGTACTTAATAAAGTCACTTTACCTTCTAGCACTTATAAGCAGTTCGTGACGCATACACTTGCGCCCGTATAGAAGTTCACACTTTAGAGAGTGAACTTCTATACGGGCGCAAGTGTATGCGTCACGGACTGCTTATAAGTGCTAGAAGGTAAAGTGATTTTATATAGATGTTAAATAAAAACACAAAAAACAAGCTTCAAAGCCGAACCAAAAACTTTTTTATTTAAAGTACTTTCGGGTTTAAACCCATCATTTACTGATGATGGATTTAAACCTGAAAGTACTTTAAATAAAAAAGTTTTTGGTTGAGCTTTGAAGCTTGTTTTTTGTGTTTTTATTTTATTTCCTGAACCTGGTCTCTGTTTACTATAGATGTTAATTTACACTATTTAAAAATATATCTTAATTGATTTATTTTTTAATATTTTTTTTTATATTAAATATCATATTACTGGTATGATCCTGTTCCATGCTGTTTTGTCTCTCTTTTAGTAAGGGAATAATATGGCTCCATAATATTGTGAAAGTACAATATCCTATCCATTTAACCCTGGGAATTTTGGATTCAGGATTTTTAGTGAAAAAAATATCCTTCAAAGTTATGCAAAATTTGATTTACATAAAATATAACAGTCTCAATTATATGTGTAACCCAGAGAATTGTTATATTTTCAAATACAATTGTCATGAATACTAGAATTGCTGTTTAAGATTATGCTATATTTTTATAAAGTAAAAGACATGTTTAATTTAGAATTGACTTTAAGTTCTTTTTATTTTATAAATCTCATTTATCAAATATTTGTAGCATTATTTTTAAACTTCAAAAACTATGTAAATAATGACCAGTTTGTTTTAATTGTTTTACTTTTATGACTTTCAAATAAGATTCAATAATATACTTTTTATAGTTTTGAAAAATCTATCTATATTTATATTTCTTTATTATTTTTATATTATATATTTATGTTTCTTAATATGCATTATAGATGCATTTTGAAAATAATCTAATATTCAAGCACTCTACACAGTTGATTACTGAAAATTCTTTATTCAGAGTACTTTTGATTATAAATCATCTTCAACAAAAAATACAAGAATTCTTGTATTAAATAAACAGTCAAAAAAGTGCCACTAAGCAGATGTAAATTCCATTTTGTTTTTATTGCAAACATTTTCGATGTGTTACGCACCATCCTCAGGCAAGTCAACATCAAAAATGTTTGCAATAAAACAAAATGGAATTTACGTCTGCTTAGTGGTGCTTTTTTTGACTGTTTATTTTATACGTTAATATCAGAGCAGTAGAAGTAACATTATGAATTCTTGTATTTTTCATTGAAGATGATTTATAATCAAAAATATTCCAAGTAAAGAATTTTTAGTAACCAACTGCGTAAAGTGCTTGAATGTTACATTGTTTTCAATAATTTAGGATAAATGCAGTAATTTGTGAATGTTATTAGATGCACTTTGTTTAATATCATTATTAATTTAATGAATCAATTAGAAACTGTATGTATAACCATAACAATATAATCCATTGCTTCGTAATGTTCAACCAAAAATAATTTATAAATGCACTTGAAGCAAGTATGAAAAAAGTTAGTTCTTAGAAGAGACTGTACTGACGAGGGACCGGAAGAAGGTCCGAAAGCGTTTTATGAATAAATTAATTTTATTCATACTTGCTTCAAGTGCATTTATAAATTATTTTTGGTTGAAACTGTATGTAATTATTTAATTGAATGATGGAATTTAACCACATTATATTTTATTGTTTAATAATATTTTTGTCTATAAATTATTATTTTTTTATAAAATAAAATGAAAAATAATTGTAAATTAAAATATAAAAAAATAGAAAATTATTATGTTATTGATAAAACTTTTCTGAGTAAGTTTAATAAGAATTGACACATTATCTTTCATATTAAAGTAAAATAATAAGAATCAGAAGATACTGAAATATGCTAATTAGAAATAAACTAAAAATATTGAAGAAAAAACAAAAAATATTAATATCCTAATATGTTATTTGCAGTTAAGTTTTATAAATCTTGTTAAACAAAAAGTCATGTTCTTATCCACCAGGGAGATTAATAATTTCAATATGTTTATAAAAATAAATATAAATTTTAAATAATTATTTTTAATCTTTATTTTTGATATTTATTAAATATGGATAATAAATATTAACATAGTTTGAGGAAATCAAAGATTGGTGATTTAATCAATTCTATAATATTGCGGCTACCAAACTCAACTCAGTTTCTTAATTCCTTATCTTTCTCCTCCTTCAATACCTCTTTCATCTGTCAGAGGCTTGATGAACTGGAGGTAGGTTGCATGATTGAATAATTTTTGATTCTTGAGTTTGGTGACTGCAGTTTAGACTTTATATATAATGTTATCATCAGCATCCTTGATAGAAAACAATAGTTAATGTTTGCTTAATATTTTTTGCAAATTTTATAGAATTAAATTTGCATTATAGCCAATTTTATTAAAATAAATTATAGTGCTTTATATGTTTTGGAAACTTCATTTAGATTTTCATGCAAAATTAATGCAGTAATATTTTATTAAAATATTTGCTTATAAAACAAAATCACAACAATTATTTGTTTGTTCAATAGCTTTAATGAATAATTTGCTTTATTTTAATTTCAGCTTTTAAGCAATTTATAATAAAATATATGTTTTCGCAGTATAAATCTGTAAAATTTATATATTATTTTCAGCCATAAATAGTTAATTACTATATTAATTTAAAAAAGAATAAATTTTTTAAATCAAATTTATTTATTTTTATTAATAGTTTTAAATTAATTTTAGTTTAAATTTTATGATTAATTAAAAAAAACAATATCTATATTGGTAATTTATTTTATAAAAACATTATTGTTCTTTTTTTATGATGATCCTTTATTAATATTTAGAATTTAAAGAATGCCGGTTTAATTTCTTTGATATGAGAAATAAATTATTTTTAATATAATTTTTCAGAAAACAGACAAAACAGTTGAAAATGAATTGGAACGTGTTGAAAAACAAATAAGTGATGAAACATTTGTAAAAGGTATGTCGTTAATAATAAATAACAGAATTATATTGATATTTAAAATAAAAATCAATATTTTAAAATAAATTTTTTGACATTGGTATTTAAAAACATAGTAGATAATTGTAATTTCTATAAATTATAATTAATCATTATGTTGTTTTATTCAATAAAAATTACAAAATTATATATGAACAAAATAAGTGTTAGAAAGAGAATAGTTTTATTAAAGAGGTCATACTATTGCATTTGCTGCTTCTACTCATATAATCTAAAATAATGTTACCAAATAAGCACTTTTTATAACTAAAATTACCAGTAACTGTATATGTGCTAATAAATAATTTATACATTTTTAACCAATTTAAGCTAAATAGAAATCTAATTTATGAAAATATTAAAACAGAAATCAAACAAATCAAGAATTAAAAAAAATCCTCAACTTATGTCAGAATCTGTTTACAATGGAGATGGAATTTCATCATTTGTTGAGAACCATCTGTACAATATAACAATATTACAATTTAAATAAAAATAGAATTTATTTATAATGAAAATAAGCCAAATCTAAATTTTGTTTTCTTGGTTATGCTGTTCTATTTTTATGGTCTTTCGAAGTTGTTTGATATGGCTATACATATAGAATAAATCATCATAAAATTCATAAAATTATAATGACCAATATTTCAAGCATTCCAAAGAAATGTTTGGTGATTTCTATATTATATATGAAAGATGATTTATTATTTATTTTTAGTTTTTTATGTAAATTTAATTTATTTTTAAAATATTATTTTTATTAATTCATATTATATATTAATAGAATATGCTATTCAGTCTGACCTCATAACATCAGAATATAAACAAGAAAAGGATGTTAAGCATATATCTACAGTAATAACTGAACCTCAAGAAATTATAGGTGGTGATGTAATTAAACAAGCAGTTACTACAATAACTTCTACAACAGTTGTAATGGGTAACTATAATAATAAGTATTTTTGTTGTAAAGTATTCAGTAAATATTTAAGAGCATTTAAAAAAATCATACATTGGATTTTTTCAGAGAATATTGAATTAAAGATATTTTATAATTTTTGTGATAAAATCAGAGATAAACTGCAAGGATATCAGTTTTAAATTAAAATTTTCCAACTAATAATAGTTTTAAATATTAATCTTTCAATTTGGAAAACTTTTCAATAATTATTTTTTAATGTCAATAGAAAAATTGTTAGTCATTGGTGAAATAAGGTAATTACTACAGGAATAGAAATAATAAAAATAAGCAAATCATTAAAGTCAAAAATTAAAGCATTATCTAGTAATACATATACAGTAGACTCTCGATTATCCAGAATGAATTGGAAATGGGAAATCCCAGATAACAAAAATCCCAGTTAAACCATTATATATATAAACTTGAAAGAGTAGATACAGTATTTAAAAAGTTAGTGCTTACTTAATTTATTACTGCTTGAAATAAGACCATAAACTTATCTGCTTTGTCTTTTCAATAGCCTTTCGTCAAATGGTGCTGCGTAGATTTCTCAGGATTAATTTTTCTGCACAGTTATTGTTTTCTCGGTGTTCTAAATAATCAAGAAGAGCTTCAATGTGTTCTTTTTCACGTGCTTTCTGTTGTTACAAGTGTTGCCAGACAGAGATGAAAACAGTACAATCAATCCACAACAATAAACACAACATATTTTAAAAAGTTTTAAAATATTATTCAATAACATCTTAAATATTGGCAACGCAAGAGAGACGTTTCTTGAATCTTAGTCTAGAAACACATCACAGGTTTTATATACTGGAGAATCACTAAGTATGTTAGCAAAGAAAGGGTTTTGTTTTTATATTTCAATGACATTTTCCTGCATCTCAACGTGATAGTGCCAGAATTCTAAAATTATTTAAAATTGAAATAAAATGAATGATTTTTGTACAGTTTTCTAATGTATGTTGTTAAAATAAGACATAAAACATAAAATGAGTATTATTTTGCATTAATTATAGATAATATTTTTTTTAATTAAAATTAAAACATTATATTATAGCGATGCAATTATGCATATGACTTATTCATTTTAAAACATATAGAGCAACAAAATATGCCAAAAAAAACTACTGCTGTGATTTTAAAACAATATGGACTGTTCACAATTAATTCCAATTCACCAATAATATTTTAGAAAATTAATTCTCATCTAATTACAAAAATCCTCAATCTATGAAAATTGAAAATTGTCTATGTGGCCCTTTTTCAAAAAATGTTTGGGGACTCCTGATTTAGAAAATTATTTTGCAACTGATTTCAGATTTGTAGTTCTGATGACTGTATGTGCACTGACCAACTTTCTAATCTGTTAGTTGCTGCAAAATTTCTGTTGTATGTTTGATTCTGATTTTCCCAAATCTCAACAAAAATATATAAGCTTTGTTAAATATTTTTGTTGATTTGAAAATGACAAAATATTTTAATATTTTTTTGATATTTTCTTTCAAACAAACATTTCAATAAAATTGTATTATAGAGAAATGCAACACAGTTGCATTAGGTTCATTGCATCTCTCCCTCCAGCTTGTTCTTTGTGTCACATCATGATGTTTCAATGCT
>WUQG02005912.1:0-12117 GCA_011317285.2 Androctonus mauritanicus
ACGAGCCAAAACTTGTAGCATGTCGTCATTTGGTGTGTCATCCTATGTCACTCAAGCGCGTATACCAGCTATGTGACAACGTCATCACGTTAACCATTTAGGAGATAACAGGCTGATACAATTAAGGAGCCGGTACAATATAGGAGACTTTCCCCTACATATGAGTGAAAATTTTGCGATTTTGTCTAATAACCCTGTAGTATCATTGGAAATACTCTTACGAACTGGTATATGGAAATCGTTAGATAGCGGCCATTATTAGATTACAGCGCAACTTGCGAATTTTTTTTTCTTTACGGAGGAACTACAATTTTTATTCTTTAATTTTTAAATTATTAATAACGATAAAATATTTTGGCTGTCGCAGAAATCCGAGGAATAGATTTTCCTAATGATATCCTTTTTTTGCATATTCTACGCCCTTTTCCAATCAGGGAGATTATTAAGGGGCGGGGCCAATTCCACTCACGAGCTGCACCCACACACATGAAAGGGAGCCGGATGGTGAAGAACGGGGATCACCAGGCCGGGAACAGCACCCCAAAAAACTTTTAAGGAGTTACCAGACCCTGGACGCGAACCCGAGTCCTCTTGCTTGATATGCCAACAGCATTACCACTCGGCCATCCGGCCGCCAATGATATCCTATTTATATGAATCAGTATAATGATTCGACTGCTAAAGGGAACCAGCCAGCCACGTTTCCTCATTTATATATACTAGAAATTACCCGCTCATATAAATGACTGGAAATATAAACTTATAACGACGAAAACACTTTCAAACTCGCGTAGGGAATCGCAAAATGGCATCTATTATTACGTTACAGCGCCATCTGCGAATTCTGTCTTTTTAGTGAAACTACAATTTCAAAGTAATTTTTATTCTTTAATTTTTAAACTATTAATAATAACAAATAATTTTGGCTGTCGCAGACATTCAAAATTACTTATAAAAATCGGTACAGTAGTTCAATCGAAAAAAGTGGCATCCAGCCTGCCAACCAGCCAGCCAGCCAGCCAGCCAGCCAGCCAGCCATCCACGTTTGACTATTAATAATATAATGCTGGTATGTGACATAATTAATTCTTAAATTTTTGCTAGTTATAAAAGTTTCACCAAAATCACTAAAAATAAAAAAAAAATTAAATGGTTTTATTCAAACTGAGATGATAAATATTAAGATTATTCATCTCTTATTTAGCAGAGAAAAAATTATTTAAGAATCTTAATCAGCTTATCAATCCAAAGACTTAGTTAAACTGATCGTCACATCTTTTTTTTTTTTATATCAATGTATGAAAATTTTTTTTTAATTATTAAATTAATTTTTTAGTTAATTTAAATTAGGAAGACATTCTTACAAAATTTTAAAATCTATTAAACGCAATTATTTTGATAATCTATCATATACACTGTGTCACATATATCACAAACAATACAACGGCTGTTAAATGATCGAGTACGATGATAAATATGCCATCACTTGTTAATTAACCAGATTTTGCAGTTTCAAAAAAATTGGGAAACAAATTTTTCGTGGTTAAAATCGGTATATAATTGCATTAAAGTCAATTTTTGAAAGTTTAAGTTTGGTGAAAAAACGCGATATTGGTGAGAAACGATGGAATGGTACTGACAGTAATAAAATAATGGAATTTCATAAATTAATTTTATATCATAAAAATAATTAGTGTTTTAATTGAGAATTTCGAGATGATATTTCCATGTTAAGATATTTCTTTGAAAAAATGATCTCCAGAAAATTTACTCATCCAAGAAACCAAGCATAAGATAAGTATGTTCCATGATTATTATAGTTTTCTATTTAATAGACTGTTTGAGTATACTTTAGAAAGTCATTATTATTATATAAAGCATTTTTTAGAGTATAACTGCTTAGTTCCTGCAATATTAAGATAATTTTTAAAGGAGAAAAATCTTAAAAATATAACATTAAATGTTGGAATTTGCGTAAGATAATGGTAGATTATATTAGTTGTAATGAGATAAAATATATTCGATTTAGAGAACATTTATACTTAAATTTAAAGCAGTTTCTAGGCTAATATTATATCAGTTAAAAAGTAATTTTCTTAAATAAATACGGTAAAAAATCTTTTCACCAAAAGTCTTCTTTTATTAATGCAGTTATCAGAAAGTAGCTTTTCCCCGAAGGTGTCTTTTTTTGTCATCTTCCGAAATTGTGTTGGTTAAAAAAAAAAAATTCTTTTTTTTGATATTGAATAGGCAAACCTGCAAGAAAGCATATTTATAAAATTGAAGTGCCCTTTCTAGTAAAAAAAAAAAAAAAAATTCCTTTTTAAAAGCGAAACGTTCTCAATGAAAGCCTTTAGTGATTAAAAAAGGGATTCCACTAAACTGAAAGCTATTTTATTTTATAAAATTGAAAAATTCCGTTATATAATAAAATAATTTTTTAAATATTTCGACAACTAAAATAGATTCGAAAGTTCTCATAAGTTTGTAATGATTTTTTTCTACTATTAACATTAAAATAGCAAAAATTACTATAAATTTATTCTTATAAATATTCTTAACAAGTAACTTTACTATAAAAAATTCTCTTGCAATATATAAAGACTTTACTAATGTTTATAGTACTATATAGCCATCACTGGTGATGAATTTTCATGCAGGTAACATACTGAAAATTTTTCCTTAATTTTTAATTACTAAAATGGAATTATTGTCAAATAATGTAATAATAATGTTTTTAAACAATTAAAGAAATATAACTGCTGAAAGATATCGCTTAGTATGCAGGAATTCATAAAAGTATTTAAAATATTGTAAATGAAAGAAATTGTCAGTAAAATAATGCAATTGAACAAACATTCCTCAATGAATCTGCTATACAAATTTTGATAATTAAATTATATCTCGAAAATTATGGATATCTTGATCTGAATTAAGTACATCAGATTTTTATTTCTTCTATAGTGCACTTAAGAATAATATAAAGTACAGAATAGAAAATAAATCTGCACACTGATGAACTGCAGTAAACAGTTCAACAGTTGCAGCTGTAGTACTGCAGTTGCAGCTGAATGCAGTTCATCTGCATAAATGCAACTGTTGAACTGCAGTAAAAATCTGAAAGTGCTCATTTATGCAATTGCATAAATGCACTTTCAGTTTTTCGAGCAATTGAATGAACTGCAGTAAAAACTTTCAGTTTTTTTTTACTGCAGTTCGTCCAATTGCTCGAAACAATAAAAAAAAAAAACACGTTTATAAAGAACATGATGAGTATTTTTAACACAAATCTTGCTGTAAATAAAATTAATAATTTCATTATTTAATATTTAATATATGTAATTATCTTGAAACTATATAATCTATTTAAATAAAATTTATACAGCAGATCGATATAGTGGATTGCATTTTTAATTGGATAACCCTGTATTAGAGAGATTTAGGTTAGATTTTCTTTTGGATCTATAAAGGAAGTGCATTCATTAAACAGAAGATAACTACAAATGAAGAATTAGAAAATGGACAAATTCCTTTGAGAATGAGAACCATTGATTTTGAAGAGATTCTGATTGAAAACAAATTAAGATGTAACTGCATGAGAATTGTTCTACAACGAAAGTTCATGGAAGAAAGAACTGATAAGAATTAACAGAAAGTATTGATTAGTGCGAAAGGTGAAATTTGCAAGAATATAATTGCATTTTATCTTCAGAATGAATAATATATTGCATAACAGACATAACTAACCAGTAAGTATTAGTTTTAAGAAGAGATCCCTGTAGATTATAAAGATAATATTTTTATAATATTGTAGAAAATTTTTTTTATTATAATTTACCTGTGTGATTTTTTATTATATTTTTTTAATGTGATATTAAAGTAGAGAAATGTATTCTATAGTAATTTTCATGAAAAAAGGAAATAATAAATTCAAAATTATTTAAAAAAAAATAACTACCAATTCTGGGAATATCTAATCATCTATTTACTATATGCTGCGTACAATACTTTATTTTTTGAATGTTTAAAATATGAGATTAAAATATGTCATCAAAATCAACTTCAGTAGCATAATCTATACGTTGAATGTCATTAAAATCTATCAAATAGTCAGTTAATTATTGTAGAGAAATCTCATAAGATTGAACGTCTGCCATTTTTGAATAGTTGAAGAGTTAATTGATAAATCTTCGAGATCATCTGTAACAATTTGATCATGTTGTTAATGCTTATGAAAGCCCAATAGTTCAAAACAACTATTTATTGATTAAGAATAACTTAGAAGATTGAACGTCTGCCATTTTTACAACGTTTGCCATGGTTTAAACTAGAAAGTTAAGTGATTCGACATCGAAAAGATTATCTTTAATAGCAAAAACGAATTGAAGAATTTCATGAAAATATAATAATTAGTTCAAAGTAAGTTCTTATTGAGTGGCAAATGGCATGGTGACTCTTAAACTTCATTTTTCATCAGAAATAGTTAAAAAGTAAAATCATATATGAGTTGTTTTCCTTAAGCAACTCATCTCGCGGATTGTATTTCAGGAAGATATGTTGACTTTTAGACATGTGATGCGTACCATTACATAAGGACATAAGGAAATGATAATCTCCCACATAATAACATAACGGAAGAGGAAATAACTATCTGTAATACTATCTGTCTATAAACTTAAATAATTTTTATTATTTTAAAACTATCAATAAAAATAAATTTTGTCGTTTTAACTTTTTCAAGATGTACTTTAAGAAATGTCGAATAATAAGGTACTTGAGAAATAAGAAATATGCTTGTAACATTCGTGCTTGTAACAATAAAAATCAAATAAAGCGGCATCATCAAATATATTGCTTAGTAAAATCAATACTGAAAGTAATGTCATACAGAAAGAGGACATATCAATTGGTGAAAGGATTGTTGAAAACAATGACATTATCCACGGCATTATATTTGCAAGAAGAAACTTCAGTATCAAAATATAAATAAAATTGACCAAATACATGCAGTTTGCATGGAAACTGCAATCTCTCCATTATTTTTCAAGAAGGGGATTCCGATAGTTGTGCAAATAAAGAGGAACAACAAACCGAACTTGGTTTTAATATTGTAAGCTTTCTAAGAATTTTTAATAATTTCGATTATTACGCTGGTCCGTCAGTTTTATCGAAAGATGAGAATAGACGTCTATGTTTATGGTCTCCAACATTCCTAGAGTTTCATCGATATCTGATAGGGAGCAAAAGTTGTCCACTCATTAATAACGAATCATTGACTAGGCCATTCGATTTCTAAGATGACTGCTGATGAAGTGGATGATTTTCCTGTAACAAAGAATTCATTATTTTGTTTTTACGGTCCCTAGAATTTAGAGATAATGTCCCCTCTCGTTAATATTATGGGATCAGAGAGCATACTTGACATATATCAAGTATTTTTATCTAAGATTTGGGAGAATACCACCAGAAGATATGGAAGTGATTACTATGGATTTCGACATTTCATGATCATTTGCTTTCATCCCAATTTCGGTGATGAAGCAATTTTTGGAGATGGGTCTGCTTTGGAATGCTGAATACTGGAATCGATTAAAACTTTTTCTCTATCCCAGAAATAAATATTCAGTAATTAAGTTAAGATAGCTATTACGGACTTTAATTACTCAAGTTTACACAGATTTAGTAATTAATTAATAACTAATTTTAAAATATTTTTAATTAATAATTAAATTTTAATTTTATCTTCCAGTGTATTCGAGCTATATACAGGTGAAGTACACTGTTCTCATTAAACTAAGTGTCCCTTTAATAACATAAGTTTAATACCAACTTAGAATAAGGTTATTAATCATTAGAATAATACAGTAATCACAGTTTAGAATATATTTAGGATAAAATAATCTGTGGTTTAACCAAATTTAATTGGCATTTGGCCTGCATTCTATTTTAGGATAGGTGTAGAATAGTCTTCTTTTATTTTTCACTCGTTAGTATTCTGTCACTCTGATAACAATGTCACTGTTGACTTCATTGCAATATAGTTTTTGGACTACCGACACTAAATTTTTTTTTTTTTTTACACAAGACCAGTATCATATATATAGGAGTTAACAGTATGAAGTAGATTCACTTGTGAAGTATGAAACAGTATGAAGTGGAACAGTATGAAATAGATTCACTTATGAAGTATGAAACAGTATGAAGTGGAACAGTATGAAGTAGATTCACTTATGAAGTATGAAGCAATATGAAGTGGAACAGTGTGAAGTAGATTTACTTATGAAGTATGAAACAGCATGAAGTGGAACAGTATGAAGTAGATTCACTTATGAAGTATGAAACAATATGAAGTGGAACAGTGTGAAGTAGACTCACAAGATTCACTTATTTCACCTACTTTTTTCTCTCTTATTATTTACTCCATCCTTTCTATCCTCAATTCTTATTACTGTATTTCATCTCTTCTATCTCCGACTTCCATAGGCTAAAATTTTGAGCAGGAACTTTATTCTACAAGATCTAACAATGTGCAGTTTCTCTATGAAGTTCGTTATCTCCTTTTTTATGAAAACCAGAGAATTAGTTCAAAAGTTATAATTTAGTGGGGATATACAGTTGATTATCTCATAGACCTCAATTTCTTTAAGAAAGTAAGCTAAAAATTGATTAATTAATATATCAGAATTCTTAAAAAGAAAATTTTTAATTTTGTTGTAGAAGTTATATTTTTAATCAATTTTTTAAAAATAAAATAAACAGTAAATTTTTTTTAAAAAACAACAATTGCATTTTTCTTCGTAAAGTATAAAAAAAAATTGAAAATTTTAATAAACGATATAATTTATAAGTTATCTCAGACTTAATCAAATTAATTTAAGAGAAAAATAGTTTTTATAACGCTCAACCATCACTGAAAGCTACGCACGGTTTACTGTATATACATGAAAATTATCATCTGCTAACGATTATAATTAAGTAACGAACAAGAAAGAAAACAAACACCAGTAAATGTATCTCCAATTAAATTAATTAATAAATATAAAAACGTTCAGGTAAGAAAAATATAAGCATAACCTTTCTTCTTTTATTACTCAAACCAACATGTTCGCTAGTTATTAATCGTAAAGGCAAAAAGAAAAAAAAAAAAAAAACTGAATCAGATTGTTTTGATTACTTGTTTTTACAATTAATCAAATACTTTTTTTGTTCTTTTTTCTATAATTTCTTTATTTTTTTAATTAAATAATCATTTGAAGATATCGTTTGGCAAACAAACATCCAGTCAGCTTTGATCTAACATCGATCATTTTTAGTATGTACAAATCTCTAGTGATGTAATAATATAATATATGCAAATTTTATTCAGAATAAATAATATTTGTGTGTATTATAATGTTAACAGATGGACTGATGGGGATACATAATTCATATACTCTTTTATTCCATTTTGGAACGGAAAGAGTCAAAATCAGCAAATTTTGAAAATTAAATATTTTTCCGCGCAAGTTAAACATCTAGCGCAAGCCTTTGCGCCACCAGATGCTTCCAAATCGGACATTTTATATCCTACTCATAGGCTTTCTGATTATTTTTTTAAAAATATGCCTTATTGTAGTGCTGTAAGTTGTTCTAATCGAACAGAAAAGGGTCACAGACTCTTTTCTTTGACCCAAAGTAAAAGAAATGAAAGTAGAAGAAAGAAGTGGTTACAAAATATTGGAAGGAAAACTTTTCCAAGTACGATCTTCGTTTGCCAAAACCATTTCACTGAAGATCAGTTTGAAAACAATCGAAAAGATGGCAAGAAATTGCTACTGTGGAATGCTATATCAACTACATTCGCTAATTTTCAAAACTAAGAAAACATCTGTTCAAAAAGTATGTACTAGATGTAACTTTATCTAACGAAAACAAAGGAATAGAAACCATAGAAGTAGATGAAAATGAAAATGTTTAAGCATTTGGCCATGTTGACAACAAAGAAAAGAGAAAACTAAAGAGGAATTTAAAGGCATCTTATATAAAAAAATTAATTTGCAGTATATTGATATGCATATATCATATAATTCAAGCAATAAGTGATATATAAGATATTTAAGCTATCCTAGCCAGCAAAAATATTTCATTCTCTTGGGGATACAAAAGAACTAGATTCAGTATATTATAGTTTATTATATTATGGTCCCTAATCTATAATATTTGCGAATTCCCTCAAACGCATTGATTTATGTGAAGCGTGATTGAGGCCTTTCTAACGTGAAGTTGTAAAAGTTGCAGCTTCTCTAACTTATACGTAAGTCTTCATTTTATTGAAATAAATCAATAAAATAAACAAGCGATAACTTCAGATAATTTTTAATTAAATGTTTGCATTTAGTTATATTCCATTTATCAGAAATAACTTATTTTATGCAATAAAAATTATTATTATATAAAAAATTAAATAAGGAATTTTTATCTGACTGTATTTAAAGTGTTCGAACATTAGAGAATTATTTTGCAAATAATTAAATAATTAGCTGTTTAAGACAATATGAATTATGTTAATAACATCTTTCCACCAATTAAGCATTCAAGTTTATAAAAACTAATCTTTATTAATTCCATACTATTAATTTTATAGTTTTATTCGCGAAAATGGCTGCTGCCGTTCAATACAAACTTATACAGCTTTCAATCTTAAGAAAAGCTGTTGCTACTTTTTTTAATTCTCTAAATATTATCAGTAAATAAACATTATTAACAACTCATTTACCAGACAGTATCGAAAGATTTTCTAATCAGTTGTCTAGCTCACGTTTTGTTTAGTTCTTTTATATCCATTTTTTCCCCTTCTTCTTCTTCTTCTGCAGTGTCTGTAACATTTTATTATCTCCATCAGTGCCAGCGATGGATATTATTAATAACTTAAGATACGTTAATTGATGTACGGTAAGTCTATTGTTGACAACGGATATATTGATATCATTGTTAGTAGCAATTTAGCAATTATCAGATTACATATTTGGAGATGAATTATATATCCGGTGTATGACGTTTCTAGGAAATAATTGCTATTAACTACATTAGTTGGAATTAATCACGATGGTTTCATATCACTATAAAAAACAAATAACTATTTTTGCCTTTGGTGCCTTCATTGAGATGGTTATCTTCGAAGGAAGTTTTATTGCTTTATCTCTTATAAATTTATATTTATTTTGCAACCAATGAACAGATTTTAAGTTGGTTTAGTAGGTTTTATGGTTGTTTTTTTATCCGAAATGCATTACTTTTGCCCATCCCAATCCCTTTATATCAGTATTGAAAAAAATATATTTGTAACATTTATATCTTGTTTTCACATAATATGATACTGCTCATGCATGAATTCACTAGAGAAGTAAAGATATTAAATATTGATCATGATATAGCTTATGTAGAGTCAAAAAATTTCAATAAATCAACAGCTCTTGTTTACGATGCATTACAGGTTTCTGGATTGATTGCAATGTATTTTTACAAAAATTATGTCTGAACGTCCTTCACAAGATCGGCAATCCAGAATAATAATTTAATATGAAATCTGAACTGAATGCATTAAATTCTATTGTTTTAATATTCTATTAGGTTTCAAGTTCCACCGATGCATTAAATTCAATCAGGTTTGGATATCCGTTAATGCATAACAATATTTACTAGAATTTAATCTATTTTTCACAAAATAATTGGTAATTATTATAATTCCATCGATATTTTATTGATAGAAAGCAAAAATATATCGAATTTAATGAGAAATGATCATGTATTGATATTGCTACAAAACATGATAATGCAAATTATTTATTTTTTTTTTAGATTTAGAATCTTTATGTATTATAAATAAAACAACGTTTTAAGATTTATATTTTTTTCAAAATAATTGAAGAATTTTGTAATCTAATACAGTAGAACCCCTTTATACGTTTATCACTTCTACGTTTTTCGCATTTGTACGTTGTATTTTGTACACTCTTTCGATTTGTACGCTACTATTTTCATTCCCCAGAGTCGTTTCCTCGCACTTATACATAAAATCTAAGAAATCTTGGCCAATCTTTCTCGAATAAAGGAACAGTTTCTTATATTGTACACTACATTATCTTACTAAATAGGAAGTAGAATGAATACAAAAGTAAAACCAAATCCAAAACTTATCCCACCAGTCTTTCTACCGACGTTATGTAACGTTGTGTTACATTGGAATTAACACAACGTTACATAAGATCAAAAAAAACATTAGTGATGACAAGATGTGTACAGTAGTTGCGTATGAAGACTCGATCTATGAATGTAGTATCGCATCCAAAAAACAAACTCTCTCGTTATGCCAAAATAACTGTATTTACCCATCATGGTTAATTAAACTTCTTAATTTTAAGTTCCAATGTATGGAAAAAACATATATAATACAACATGCAGTTTAACTTTAATTAAAATTTTAAATTTTAATGTATTTTTCAAACATTTAAAGTTAAAATAAAAAGTTTCATTTTAACGTTAATCTCGCTTGTACATAATTTTTATCAACTCCTTCAAAAACGTATAAACGGAGTTCTGTTGCATAAAGAAAATATACTATCTGTGAAATCTTTACGATTAAGTTACTGTAAACTTATTATAATTTATAAAAATTATGATGATATTTACTATAAAATGTTATATGTTTTGAGTTCAGTTATTGATATCGCTTATATAAAAAGTTATAAAAAAAAACAAAAATTTTATAATATGAAAGTTTCAAAATTTCAGACTCTCTTGGGAAAGCTATTAATATGTAACATGAAACAGTTACGTCTTTTTACGGTTTGTTTTGATATTTTTACGCTAAATAGCCAATAAACGTTAATGTGTGTCGTGCCATTGTTACTAAAAATCCAAAATGTTATGACTCACCTTCAATTTCTCTTAAAGAATGGTTTCAAATCGTTAAATCGTAACAATACTAATCAAACTGATACATAATTCAATGTAATTCAGCGCTTGCCTCAATAGAATTAGTATTAATACGAATACGAATTATAATATCGATATACCGATGATGCTATATGAAAATATTGGATAATAAAGTTTGAGTCAAAAATTTTATGTAAATTTTGGCCACAATTTTCATTAAGAATGACGACTTGTTTTAGAAGAAAAAAAAAAACTTAATTTGCCTTTTGTTGGATAATAGTTAAATATTTAAAACAATAGATTTATATTTAAAAAAATTAAGTCGTATAGAAGATGTTTTCCGTAAATTTTATTATGTAATGGCAGTAATGGCGGAGTAAAACAAAAAAAAAAAAAAAAAATAGCAGACAGATTGATATTTTGTAAGACAATAAAACAGCCAAAAAAAGATGAATACTTTCAAAATAAAATAAAAAAGCATAAATCAAATTTCTCAGAATTTTCCTAAAGAATGCGAAGATGCTATCAATAGGGAACTGTATGCAAAATATACTTACCTCTCCATAGTTTACTGGTTTCAGAAGGAAGATATAGTTCTGCCTGGATGTTTCAATTTAAAAAAAAGCAGTTAAAGAGTAAATACATGCTGAAAAATTCATGAACGAACGTGGAAATCGTGTCTAACTTCAAGATATAAAAAAGCCAGAGCGGGTCGACTTTGGAGAAAAAATGGCAATCAATCCATTCTGAATCTACACAACATTTCTAATCGGTATGAAGAAGTTCAAAAACTGCAATTTTCTGGAATCGGAATATTTATCTCAGCAAGTCGAAGACATTAAAAAAACTTAGCAGACTATGTGTACGGCCCCGGGATGATAGGAAATGACA
Source organism: Androctonus mauritanicus (assembly GCA_011317285.2). NCBI lineage: Eukaryota > Metazoa > Arthropoda > Arachnida > Scorpiones > Buthidae > Androctonus > Androctonus mauritanicus. The sequence goes on from WUQG02005912.1 coordinate 11,806, forward strand.
CAGGCTTAAGGCCTACCTGCGGTAGTAGTGTGGATGGCACGGATAAGGATGGGTAATGAGACTTAAACGACACAGGTACAGAGACCACGTTTGAACAACAAACAACTTCCTTTATTAAAGAGAGAGTTTACAAGAAAAAGTATAAACTCTGGCTTTCTTTGGAGGATAAATACCTGATTTATAAAATGTAATTCTCCAAGAGACACTACTGGGAGATACTAATCCGAGAGGTTTAATGGAACAGTCTTCAAACTTTACAGTCTTTAGTCCTTAAAGCACACAGTCTTTAGTTCGTAAGAAAATCTGGGATGC
>WUQG02005923.1:0-12116 GCA_011317285.2 Androctonus mauritanicus
AGCTTCTCAAAAGTCTGGCATTCCATATGTGATCATTTGACATGTGTTAAGAAAATGGTTGCTTTTAAAACCATACAGATTTAACTTGGTTCAAGCAATCACTGATGCAGATAAGGAAGCTTGTTAGGAATCCTGTGCAAAAATGTTACATCCAATTGAGGTGAACAAATCATTACTGAATCACATCATCTTTAGTGACGAGTTGATATTTCACATCAATAGGAAGATCAACACACAACTGCAGAATTTGGGGCAGAATCCACATGTATCTGTGGAACATGTTCATGCCAATGCAAAGGTGAATGTTTTCTGTGTCTTAAGCAAAGTGAAAGTGAGAAAAACCATCAATAGATTCATGTAGCTGAATATATTGGAAAATTTTCTCAGCCCTCAGTTAAAGATTACAAAGAAGGACTCACTCTTCCAGCAAGATGGTTCATAGCCTCATTATCTTACAGAAGTCTGGGATTTCCTCAATGCTAGTTTTCCAGATTGTTGGATTGGCCAAGGAGAGCTGATTGCATGGCCACCTCATTCTCCAAATTTGACACTCCCTGATTTTTATTTGTGTTTTTGTCAAAGATTGCATATTTATTCAACCCTTAACAATGAAACTTGTTCAGCTTAAAAATCATATCACTGCTGTAATTGCAGAAGTGATGCCAGATATGCTTCAGCAAGTTTGGGAAGAAATTGATTTTTGGTAAGACATCTATCATACCACCAATGGCAGTTATATTGGGCCAAAATGACTATTTGGGATAAACTTCATATATTTTGCTAATATATGATGCCTGAACTAATTATATAAGTTTTTAAAATACATTTGTGTGCTCTTGCAAAGTTTTTTAAAACACTATGTATATTAACAAACCTTAAAGTGTAATATGTGTATTATTATAGGCACTAACTCCTAAATTTTATTTTATTTATTTTCATATATTTTTTATATTACAAAAATTTTATTTAAATATGTAGTAACCTGTTGTTTTATGTAACATTCGAAAAAATTGTTTACCAAATGCTTAGGATATTTTATTTTCAAAAGTTTGTATGTAATTCCATGTTTCACTGAGGATGACTATAAGACTAAAAGCACTTTTGAATTAAATTTTAATGTATGAATTTCCTGCTTTAAGGTTTGTTTATATGTTTTTTTAAAGTAATTAAGTTTTTTGTTTAATTTTATATTCTGACTGGAGGCTTTAATAAAACGAAATTGCTTAGCAGCTCAAATCATGATTTGATTTATTCACAATAATACAGCAAGACTTTTTCATGTTTGAAAAAAATCTGATAAAAATCAAAATTAAAATAAGATAATAAAGTCATAAAATCTTGAAAATAACTAAAATTTTTCTGACAGTGAGTGAATAATATTTTAAATACAAATTAACACGAAAGCATCCTTTTTGCGTCTGATTCTTGTAATATATTTATTAAAGATAATCTATAAGCTATAATATCCTAGCAAACATTAGAAGTGAAAAATCCATTAATTTTGAACATTTTCAACTTCTGACCGTTCCAACTTATGATAGTGGAGTTCAAAACCAAATCTGTTTAAGTTGAGGACTATCTATATATGTTATACATTTCAAAATACAGATATATTAAAATGAAGCAACATATAAAAATAAAATTCCAGATACAAAATTAGAAAGTAATGATAACAATTATACAATTTATTTTATAACTAATTGTATATTACAGTAATTACAGAAAATAACTAAGTTTTTTTAAAACTAAGTTTATAAGACAGTGATAAGTTTATTTGAATTATATAGATGTTATTTTTTTAATTTGGCATTTATCTATTTCCTGTTTGTCAAATACTAATTAATTCTGTCACTACCATCCAGCAATTTGAGGAAACAGATAAATGCCAAATTAAAAAATAACATTTATATAATTCAAATAAGCCTTATCATTCTGTAACGTAGAGAGTTGGTTATTTCTGGCATTTACGAGATTATAGTGGCCATAACAGACGCCAGGAGACGAGTGTATAATCTCGTAAATGCCTTATCATTCTCTTATACATTATGAAATGCATTTGAATTGTTTGTATATATTATTTCATTCATACATTTTTTCAAATATATTTTAAAATTTAAATTTTATGCAATCAAATTATTAGTTATTTTATATATATATGAAACATTAAAATATTTCTACAGTAATAATAAAAAACTGATGTAAGCAACACTGTTGCGAGTGCAATGATTGTGCTTTTTTTCCTCTCCAAAGAGAGATAATATGGAGGAAGCATTTTCCTTCTATGTGATTAAGTATTATTTTTATAATTATAGTTGATATTAAATGTTCAGATTGACTTTATTTAGTCAATCTGAATCACAAACATTTAATATCAAACTATAATTAGCCTTTGAAGCTTGAAAGCAAATCATCACATCTTTCCACTTGGCAGTGTCATGTATGTACGTACGTACGTACGTATATATTACACACTTTTTATATTTGACTGTAAGACTCCAAGCTCTTACAAAGTTTTGGGCTTAAGCCCATTTAGCTTATGCTTCTATCTGGTACTTTAGGCATGATATTTTGTCCAATGATGTAGACATTCCTGACACTTCTGATCAAGTTTGTGCAATATTTAATAATTTTGATCAATTAGCAAATAGAGACTTATGATGGAGTTCAAATCAAACTACACCATCATAAGTCAGATTGGTCATAATTTGTAAGTTTGTAATGCCCAAAATTTATGGATTTCTCACTACTAATATTTTCTACGACACTATACATTATCTTAATAAATATAAAGAACACAAAGCTACAAGAATCAGACAGAAGAAAGCATGCTTTCCATATATCAGACCATTTGGTAAGAGATTCAAACCTATGGAATTGCATTAATCAATCACAGAAGTTACTGACTACATCATCATTGTAAGTACAAGTAGTCATAAGTCAGGGACTACCTGTATAGGTAATTATTTTGTATACATGTATAGCTTGAATAAGACAGGAGACTTCTCTCTCCATTAACTGTTTTGTGATGACAAGCAAATTTTATCATAGTTGACAAAAGTTAACTGTGATAAAATTTTCTTATAAAATTCCTTTCACATATCTTCCTGAACATATATTTTAATTATTCCCAAATAACAGTCAAGAAATCTGCTTAAAATAAGCAGGCACATGCTCAATAATCTGCTAATCCTCAGTGTTTGCAACCTGATTTTTCTGTCCTCTGACAGCTCTCCTCCTTGGGCTATTGTGATTTCCAGTACAACAGTTGTTTAACTGAGCTTAAAGAAAAAAATAGAAAGAAAAACAAATTTCGGTATAACTTTCAAAAGAGAGTCAAACATTTTTAATACTTTAAGGAATAATAGAGAAGTAGAACTGGTCTTAGCTTCAAATATATATATAGAGTTCCAGCTTAGAGTTTACATGAAGAGTTATAGGACAGACCCATAGAAATCTTGCCAATAGATTAAAGGATCATGAGTACAATATTTCTAAGGATAAGTTATCCATAATGATTGCAATGAGAGCCTTTGAATGCAATTTAACTATATATTTATATAATGCTAGAATGATTAGGACCTTCCTTGAATTGACTAATAAAAGAATTGTAAAGACCACTGAAATTATGACAAGAAATAACCTTAAAAATGTGTTAAACAATCTCCCAGAACATATTCCACCCTCTTGGAATTAATGTGATGAATTTAAGAAAAGTAATTAGTAAATCCAAGAAATCATGTGTCTGTAGTAGCATCTATTCTATAATATTTTCTATTGACTTTTTAATACATATATATATATATATATATATACCTTCCATGTTGTGTTTTTATGCTTCTGTCGTCAAGCTTACTTTATATTGCATTGTATCTTATTTCATAAATCTAGTCCTAATTTTTATTTTATTTTGTTTAATCTCATATGTTATTTTTCTTAAACTTAAAAATTTGTTATGCAATTATTTTTAAATTTTAAAATATTGTATAATTATTTTTAAATTTAAATTTTCATTTTTCAAAATTTCTAGAATGCCAGGAGGAATTCTGCTATTCCACTCTATCTTGTTGAAGAGAGCAGCATGACATCCAAAAGTACTTTGCTTTAGTGTAATGAATTTATATTTTTTCTCTACTATTGACAGCTTGTGGATAGTCTGACTTTTGCTAACTTTTGAAAATAGATGGCAATTTTATTTCTACTTTATTAAAACAAGACAATAAGTAGATTTATGATGCATTTCTATTTGATATTGATATTATTCTTTCTATTATAATTACTTTGAGATCTAGGAAATCTATGTTTGGCTCTTTTATTCTACTTTAAAATTAAAAAACCTTAAAAACTCATTTGATAATTGTTCAGCAAGGATATTTCCTTCATCTTTTCTGTCCTATACAATGAAGAAAAATCAACATTGTGACAATAAATGTTTATGCTCATCATAAAATTATTTAATATCCTAGATTGTTAATAATGTAAACTATCACCAAATAATTCTAAATTAGCCAAATTTTTATCCCTAATGAACTATTTTAAAATTAAACTGCAAAATTAATAATCATTTATTAATTACACTAAGGTGCCACAATCTATTGGATTAATAATTATTTAAATCACTTGCAAATTAATAATTACTAATTTTGCAATTTATTCTAAAATAGTTCACTAGAGATAAAATTTGCCTAGTTTAGGATTATTTGATTAAAAAATCTCTAGTTAGCTTTAACATAATTCAACCTATCATTATAATCCCAGCCATTAGGCACACCATTAAACTGATCAAAACTTTTCCTTCAAATAAAAAATAAGAACATTATATATATATATTGTAAGAACCAGCTCGTGCCTCGACTGCTAACTAGAGGGGACACTAGAAAAATAACACAAGGAAAGGACGGTGAGAGGGATTTGGTCAGAAAGAATTTGGGGAGAAAGGAAGAGAAGTTAGAAGCAACTGGACGCAGCAGATTTCCCTGCGTTTTAATATTAAAACTACTGAATATAGAACAGTTATATATATACAGTAACTATTAGATCATAAATCTAATCTAATAAAATGTAATACTTATAACTATTTAATAATTACTGAATAGTAATTATTAAATAGTAATTACTACTACCAGTATTTATTAAATTAATAAATATTGATATAAGAGAAATTATTGAAATTTTCTTTTATGGAATATTTGTTTTTCTATAAAATTTTATTTCTTCATATGTTGGAGATTTTCAAGACCTATAGCTATCTTTTGCAAAGTTTACAGAACTACATTTCATTTTTATAACATATTTTAGGAAATATTTTTTTTATGAAAAAATACATTTTTGATTAATAAAGTAATTGTGATAAGTTTTTCTCATTCATCTGATCACATATTTTTACACTGATATTTTTGCCAATGGAACAAAAATGACTATATTCCATTGAATTCCATAACTGCTTTTTTCGCATAAAGTACTAAGGATTTAAATAAACAGCACAATGAGCAGTAGCATAAACTTTTACAACAATTTTATTACTACAAACGTTTTTGGTATTTGAAATACCGTCATCAAGCATATAACAGACTTAAAAAAAAAATTTTTTTTTAAATCTGTTATACGCCTGATGAGGGTATTTCGAATACCGAAAGCGTTTGTAGTAATAAAATTATTGTGAAAGTTTATGCTACTGCTCATTGTGCTGTTTATTTAAATCCTTAGTACAAAGATGACTATGACAATGAATTGAAGAGGGAATCGGGACACTGTTAATGTTTGTATTTCTCAGACATTTTTCTTTCCCATAATTCAAAATTGAAAAACTACACAAAGATTTTGAAAATTTTCCAGAGTGTCGAAGAGAAATTCAGAGAGATTGAAAAAGTACAGAAATTCCCCAGACCTGGAATTTTTTATTTTTTTTTATTTTTTATGGGTCTTGTATTTATTCATATTAAAACACACACACATCACTTTTATTTCATTTTATTTTTGATAATGCATTAATAAAAGATAGATTATGGTTGCATATATTAACGTTTAAATTATTATATTATTATAGATACAAAAACAGCTTACAATGACTGATAAAATATAGAATTGGTCGTCATAAGTTGTTTTTGTATTTGGGTTGAAAGAATATCAAGTTTTATATTTACTATATATTATATTATTAACATACCTTTATTCTGCATTGAAAAACCTGAAACTATTCCAATTCAACAAAATATTTAATATTTAAGAAGCAATACGTGAACAATAACAATAGATTCTCTTAAAATCTATCGGTTTTAGCCAATTTTTCTATTAAAATAATATAATAGAGAAGAAATCATCAACTTCTGAGTATTAAATATCTATTTTAAGTAGTGATTTCATATAACTTCATTGATAAATTTTTATTAAAAAAATCTATTGATGAAGTTTAGTAGGGCTGTGATTCAAGGCTGGTACTGACATGGATCAAGGCTAAAAGCTAATAAAAGCTGTTTGACTTTTATTAAATGTGCTTAGGTCCATAATAAAAATTTAATTTGGTTTTTATTCTATTTTGTATAATATATGGGAATAGATTTTATATATTTTATCAATTTTGGCATATTTCAAGTTTTATAAGTGTATTATTTACTTAATAACATTTATTTGTGGTCAATAAAAAATTGATCTCAGAAAAATATGTAGAATTTCTAGAATTCAGAATTTATAAATTTTGTGGATTTTTCAGGAAATTCTAGAAGCCAGACACCAAATACTCCCTTAAAATTGAGGCAATGAAGTGTGAAGATAGTAACTTTTAAAAATCTCATGTTTATTTAAGCTCATTATATCAAAATTCATTCTTCATTAAAACAAAATTTTCTATAAACTTAATTATTACTATTTAATTAAAAAGTTATATCATTCTTAGTTTTTGAGGTGAGCTGATTGTTATCAGATGGTTCCAAGGTAATGAATAGGGGAATGGACACTAGATATAGTGGTTAGCTGCAAATATCCAATAAACAGTACTAGACCAACAGCATCAACTACCATCAGAACATAATGGCTTAGCCTGTGATAAGATTAACCTAGCTTAGATAACACTGGCATCCCTCTTCAACCTGTATTAGACCAGTACAGGGAAGGTAATGGTCTACAACTCTTCCAAATGATTCAATGATGTTCAACATAAGAAAATAGCATCACTGGAAGTCCTAGTCACAGCAGCAATAGGAGTAAGGAAGGCGAAGGAGTGTTAAGAATACCTGAGCATAGTTAATATAAATTGAATTTAAATAGTTATTAAATTTAAATTCAATTTATATTTTCAATAATTTTTTTAATCTTAAAACCTTATTAATAGATGATACAAATTTCTACAATCCATTACAGGTAGTTCTGTGACATATTTTTGGATCATGATTCGTGTATTGAGAAATGCTGTTATATCTAAATATAACCCATGAATAGTGCTTTATTATTATTATTTTATTATATTTATATCAGAGAACTAAGTTTTAGAATACAACAATTGATAATTATAAAATTCATATGAGTCTTGGACTGAATTTTAGATTAAACAATATACAATAGAGTTCTGATTATCTGAGTTAATGTCAACAGTGAGTATCTCAGATAATAATTTAACTGGCTTTGAATACATTAATGTGATGATGCACACACTATTTTCAGGTTAAACCTGTCTTTTGAATATAACTTAATAAGTCATTATATTCAAAAGACATATATATATAATTTAAAAATGAATTGTCATTCACTTCAAATTAATTTTATTTTTGTAATAAAATAATTGTAAATAAAATTAAAAAGGTTTTATTGTATAATTTAAAACATTTTAAATTTTATTTGCAACTGCTTTGTTATAATAATTATAAAAATGGAAAAAATTCAACGTGAGGTGAATGATAATTCATCTTGGATAATACGGAACCTCAGTTAATTGGGACTTTACTATTTATATTCAAATTTGGATATAACATTTATTTATTTATATATCATTTTATTTAGCGTTGTTAAAATATATATTGAATTTCCAAATTAATCAATTATAAATTTATTAAATTTGTTAAAATTTAATTCATAAAAAGTTTTCTGCAATGAATAAGTTATAATGAAAAATTTTCTTAAATTAATCTCATACTGTAAAATATAGTAATTCAAGAATTGCTGTATTTTAGAATAAATATCAGAGCATAATTATTTAACAAGCATAATTTCACATGCAATTTACTGGGAAAATATATTTTAAATTTATAAAAGGGAATGAGAAACAAACTTCATGTGAGAATAAAGTTGATAAATTCTTTATGCATAACATCACCAAATAAGAAAAATTAACATGAAATAAAACCTGCAAGTATGAGAAAATATACCTGCATCATGCATCAGATCAAAGTCCAACAGCACCGGCTGCATGACAAGAAATAAAAGCCAAACTATTAGTTTATTATTTAGTTAGTGTAGAAGGTAGCAATGCACATGCAAATTTATTGCAAATTTAAACATGCAATATCATTAATATATTGATTTCAAATTAACATCCCTTTGAAGTAAAAAGAAAATGTCAAAAATTAAAATTTATTATTCATTACTATAATATTAGTTGCACATATAACTGAAATAATAATGAAATAATTTATAAACAAACTTTATTGAGGAAAATAAATTTCGATTTTGTGATTTAGATATTAAAAAAATATTATTTCAATGTATATTATTTAATATTGAAACAAATAGTAAAAAATTTATTTTTAATTTAATCATTACTGTTTATTACTTACTTTATGGTCACCCATGGCAACATTAGATCCTATTAATTGATATCGAACTTGTGGTTGATCATGTTCATCATGATTCTGGAAAATGTTAAACTTTTGGATGAAATAAATAAATAAATAAATAAATAAAATGTTGTAAATAAATAACCATTTAAAAAATATAAAAAAAATCAAAAATATAAAATTTATAAAATTTTTTTTGGATTTTCAAACTAACAAATAAAAGCAAATCCATGAATAGACAAATTTATATTATTTTTGCATTAACCACAATTTTTTTTTTAGTATAACTGAGCTAGAGAAATATTTTTGAAATACATACACATACACACTTTAATCAAACAGTAAAAAAAATATTTTACTTGCCTAAATTGAACATTCTATAAAGTAAAATAAAGAATAAATTTATGCATTCAATATTTAGAAAATATCCAAGTTTATTGGAATCATTCAATAATAGTTTTTTGTAATGAGCAAAAATTCTCCAACAAAAAAATATTGAAATCATCTTGATATTAAAAACACTTTGAAATTCATATATGAAAAACAATTCTATATTTTTATAATGTGATCACGATATTTTTTTTCAGTTAAGAGGGTCCTGACTTATGACAATCCAGCTTTATAATAATAATTATTTATGATGAAAATCCATAATTGTGACAGCCATCCTCAATGATTTTTGCAATAACAGTACCCAATCAACCAGACTGATAAGTAGTTGCCACGATGAAAGTGTGCTGAGTTTCTATCATAGAGTATTTATATTTAATTCTAGATTTAATATTTCCTGAATTTTAGATGTCTAGTTTAAGACCTATTCAAACTTTTCCTTCATCTAATTGCCCACCGTTACCTTGTATATGAACAATCTATGATTAATATTATGATGGCCAACTGCTTAGTATCTAATAAAAAGGAAAACAGTGTATAGTCCATGATGATTGTCTGCTATGTTACTACGATAATGTTAAGTAATGGTACAAGCACTCAGTAGCAGTCGTAATTTTCGAAAAACTTTATTAAAACAGTTTTAATAAAGTTTTTCGAAAATTACGACTGCTACTGAATGCTTGTACCATTACTTAAACAGTGTATAAATACAAAAGAAAAAAAAATGGCAGCTTAAACAAGTCTGGAATGCTTATTATTATTAAAATTAGATGATTTTGTTTCATTTCAAAAATATTTTCTAAAATGTCACATATAGTAAATGCAATAACTTGTTGAGTAAATATACCACTGTCTTGTTTCGTGTTCATAAACTGTATTTTCTAGTAAGAATCATGAAACTAACACAAACAAATGCAATAGTAAAAATTTATGCAAGCAATTCATGGAATATCACATTTGCTTATAAAAACGTTCAATATGATTGAAGATGCTGAAATTTGAGTATTTTTAGAAACTCGAGCTATCTGAACTTTTTCATTAATATTATTTATTAATTTGGTGCACTTGAAAAAATTAATCATCGATCAACCTAACTACAGTCATAATCAAAAGTTTGTGTTTTATTTTTATTTTGGTATATTTGGATCACAATGATCATAAAAAAAATAGGAAATATATGTAATAGATATTGGTAAAAAGACAATGAAGACTAGCATATAATAACTAATAATATTCATTAACTAAGTGTATATGATGAAACCACATAAAATAAAAAGTAATATCAACAACAATTGCATAAAAAACAAACAGTAAAAAGTTTATAAGTAAAAATAGTATAAAAGACTAACCTATGTGAAATTAAGTGAAAATAAGTAAAAGAAAAACTAGATGATATTGTTACATTTGATAAAATACCACTATCTGCACTTTTTGATAAGAAAGGCCATAATAAAATTTTTTCCAATAAGGCTTAAATGATTAAAACAGAACAATTAATATGTTATAAACATTTGGCAGTAAAATAAAAGCAGTCTATAAAAATGTGCTTCACATAATTGCAGATTGTCAATTTATCTATCACAAGGTTATAAATAAGAGCCTTCAACTGTACATTGTTACTGGGACTATTTTCTTTTTCTTGTTTCTAGAATAGCTGATTTCAAATACTATACTTAGAAAACTAGTTTTGATATTGTATAGCCTTACACAATATAAAAGATGTGGTTGACTTACAACTGTTTTCAAAATTACAACAACAAATCGTAATAAAGATATGTTCACAGTTTTACGTTACTGCTTCGAGTGCTGTTTGATTCAAGTAGTAATAATACAACAACAAAACTTAATTTAATGAAAATACACAATAAATTATAATAGTAGAGAGAAAGAATTGTATCATTTAATAATCATCACTTCAGCCTTTGCATTTCACAAAATTTTTTGTTGTTTAGTTAACAATGTTTACTACCTCTTAAGAGATCAGTTTAAAGGATTTTTAATGACTGAAGCTCTAACTTATTTAAGAAAAAGCTCAAGTTTCTATCATCTGCTTATTTGCAAGAAAACTTAAGCTTTGAAACTGAACTGACTTAAGCCAGCAATTCCAAATATAACTGACTGCTATTTGTTATAGGCAACAAACAGGCTGAAATTGAAAAATTTGGATGAAGAAAATTGTTGAAGTTGTGAAGAGAGAACATCAGCAATCACTCAATGGTGGGGATAGATGAAAGGGAAATTTGGCTGGTAAGTGTAAATTTGATAGGGACCACCAGAACCAAGGACTAAGCATCTATTTCAAGCCAAGAGAGCTGCCAAGGTGGCTCCTGGGGTAGCAACACTAGAATCCTCTGGCTACAATGGCTACAGAGGTGGAAACATAATAAGCAAAAATCAGTGGAATCGGAATTTCTATGGCAGTGGGGTTGATTAGTTCTTCCACACAAATATCCTGTTACTTAGGGGATAATAATAGCAGCAAAGGCCATCTCATTAACACATTGGTTCTACAATTTTCTGATAAATAACCCACTAGTGATTGTATGTTCTTGTGTGTTAATTCTTGTATCTTATTGGGAAAGGGCTTGAGTGAGTAGTATAGAGCTTATAATTAATTTAATCAACAATTTTCTTCATCCAAACTTCCAAATTTTTACTTTAATAACTCACTACAGCACTTCTTGCAGTAGTGAGTTATTAAAGTAAAGTGATATTAGGGAATAGCAGTAACCTACTTCTGAGTTTGTTGGTTCCAAATTTTTGCTTATCTGTTACCCATAACAAATAGTAATCACTATACTGCATGATTTTGTAAACAAATGTGGCATTCCATGAATTGCTTGCATAAATTTTTACCATTATGTATGTTTGTGTTTTTTAATACACAATGATTTGAAGTTTCAGGCCTATTTACTGGAAAATACCATCTTATCTATCACAAGGTTATAGATAAGAGCCTTCAAC
>WUQG02005934.1:0-12115 GCA_011317285.2 Androctonus mauritanicus
GATTCTAAACGAACTCCAAATCTCCCTACGAATTTTGAAACTTCTCTGTCCATGCGTGAAAGCTTTTTTTCAGCGAATCCTATGGTCAGCACCACATCCTACGAATCGTTCAACCGAGTTTCTCGACTTTTTTTCTCGCCGTATTAAAATTGTATAATGATATAGTAGTTGCGGAATATTTGCCTCGTTTTTTTCTCGAGCATTACTTTGTTCCCTCGCTTTTTTTTTAATGCATTACAAGATATCCCCGCGCGACTCGAGTGACAATTCGAATTATTACAAGTCAAAGTACCCGGCAAGTCCTTGCGTAATATCCTTTTTTTTTAATATCACTGTAATGTATCGTAATTTGGTAACATTAGCGGGGGAAAAGAGGCAAATTACGAAATTTTTTCGCGATATTATACAAAATATAGTGTATATAACACATAGGATGTAACGATATAACACAAATATAAAAAACAACAACAGGATTGCTCGATATTATATAGCGATTCGCGAATAATATTGTTAATAATTGCGGTTATAATATATTTATCGAGAGGAGTATGCATGTGCGGTTTGAAGCCAGCTATACGATAAATAACGATAATAATCATGGTAAGTGCACGCACTTAGCTATTTTTTTTTGTTCACGGTCCACCTACGACCCACATACATACAGTCTTCACGTACAGCACTAGTTATGACCGACAATTAATATATAATAATATTATGTATTATATAAATATGTAATAGTATTATGCATTATATAAATATGTAATCATATATCTGGAAATAATTGCTATAATAAATTGATTCGATAATAGATTAAACAGTGCTGTCGAACATAAAACCATATTAATTTTTGAATTGAAAGATTGAATTTCAGTTTCAATTTTGTCATGAATTTAAGAAATATTTATAAGATAAATTTCTATAAGTAGACGGAAGATTACTGCGTTTTATAATACCGTTTTTTTATGTTTCTAACCGTAAAAAATCCGTACAAATTAGGCAATTTGTATAAGCAATTATACTGTATAAAAAAAAATATACTATTTCAAGATATCTCTTTTTAAAAAATTTGAGCTCATTTTATTGACGTGAAATCATTGTTTGAAATCTATTGTTTTTCAAAATAGAACATTTTCTCAATTGAAAAATTCTCTTAAACTACTATATTTTTTAATTAGTAGTAGCGTCGTTGATAATTTTCCGAATGAATAGAGCATGTGTTAAAGGAACCAGTTAATGACTTAGAATATTGTCATAAACAAATTAGAATTATACGTGCTGTCATTTCTATTAATTACCTCCCAATCAAATAAAATCTTACAGATGCAATTAAAATTAACATTTTACTATTTATTTATTCCCTTCAATCGAAAACATGTTTACTAGTTTTAAGTTTATCGAGTCGTTAATCTTGGTACTTAAAAATTTATAGACACATAACTAAATAGTTAACGATATTTCTCATTTAATAGATTGTTTCGAAAATTTAAAATTATCATATTATTTTTCTTACTTTTAACGTTTTATAATAGATTTACTTTGCTGGATAATTTTTTTTTTCAGGAGTATTAACTGCACAACATCCGCAATTATCTATTGTAAACTTCAGGAAACACGGAATTTATTCAGTTTCCGTGTTCCTTCTATCAAATTAGTGATCGTATCACACATTTGTATAGAATTTTCTCGATCGAGAAACAGATTATGACGTCAGAAACGAAGATATGATTCGATAGCCATTAAAACAGATTTCCTTTATATAGTTTAGATAATTTTTATTAAACAAAATTTTTAAGAAATTTAAATCAAAATAATTATTATGTCAATTAACTTTTTCTTTGAGATGGAATATCATTATTTAAATTAAAATTCAAGAGCTTTTAATAGATCATAAAACAGTAAGTTATGGTGTCATTGTTTTTATTTTGTAATTGTTTCACTTCGTTTTTGTAAGAAGAATGTCTTAAAAATCTTTCTTCGAATTGAAGATGCTAGAAATCGATATAAAGCAATTCTCGAAAGCTACTTCTTCAGCATTATCGATTAATAAATGCTGTCAATAAATATTGCTTAAAAATTAAAATTGCGTTTTTTGTTTCCTTTTTTCTATTTTAACTTCTAAATAAGGCAAACAGGCAGTTTTTTTTTTCTATTTAATAAATAATTGTTTAATGGAAACTTGACATTGGATATTCTATTAAATGAATCTGTGAGAAGGAATCAAGTTAAATTGTTCTTACTAATATAGTACATTAATATCTATTAGCAAAGTAACGAACGTGATATTGAATAATTAAAATGAAATTTCGAACTGCAATATATAAATTAACTGTTGATGTACTGTATGATGTATACAAATTTTATTTCTAAATATTCACTTTTTTGAATATTCAGATTAGAATATTAATTTGAGTTTTATTATTATTTTTTTTTTTCAAAACAAAGCACGGATTTTTAACGTCATTTGTTGTTATTAATTTTTTATTTTTTTACTAAAAAGCTACAAATTGACAAAATCTTTATTTATCGTGAAGATTCTAGTACACAATGCAGTAGTTTATACGCATGTGCAGTTTTTAGTAAAGATAGAATCTCTAAAATCTTGTCGAGTTCGCTAGACTCTCGGAATTTATGTTTTATCACTTGAATAATTCATACAAAATACTATTCTATTTTCAGCATCGTCGTATTCCCTTTAAATAAAGTCGTTACTGTTCTAAAATGTTTTTCAGTTGAATAAAAAAGTATATATATAAAAAAAACATTTTTGTAATAAAACAATTGTTATAGTTTTTATATTTTTAACAGTAAATGAAATGCACAGATTAGTAATTTATAGAATACAACAGAATTTCATTTATCTAACATGTCGAATCGACGAATAAACGAGATTCTGTCAAAATTATTGAGAAAATTGATTGCGAATTCGTTTTCATTTTATTATGAAGAAAATCTTATAAACTGTTAGATTTTTATCACGTCTCAAATCTAATAAAGATGAAGTAAACATATTTATTATTTGATTCCAAGAGTGGAAAATTTTTATAACGCAGATAACTAAATTAATTTTATATTAAGTGTAAGTTAGAGGCATAAATATAAAAATCTTTAAATTTTAGCAGGTTTTTTTTGTTAGAATTATGTATCTTGTTACATTATAAATATATATTTATGGAATAAAAAATAAATTACTTGTAATATATGGTGCTTTATTTGTAACGAGAAACTAGTTTCATCTTGCAATATCTCAATGTATAAGTAATAAATTTCTACTTAACGAGGTAACGAATAACTGAATTTCTGTCCAGATATTCGAAAAATAAAAACAAACTTTCTTTAACATTAAAACGGAAAGAGAGATAGCTATTGTAAAAAAAAAAAAAAATAGTATACGCTGAAAGAATGATACGAGATTATTATTATTTAACACTTGCTTCCTCGCAGGAAGACACAGTATATACAATATAATGCTATGAACATACTGTACTGGATATATAAAATGTATAAAACAAAAAAAAAGTATCATGAAGTACAGAAGTGGATAAAATAAAACTGCTTTTGGTAATGATCATAAAAGAAATTGCTTATATAAAGGAAAAAAAAAATATATATATATATATATATGAAATCACTTTTTTGAGTTGAAATATAAACTCATCTTTAAATTAATTATTAATAGAAAATTATAATGCAGTAGCTTATAAGAGCACATAAATTATTTTCTATAATATAATATTATATTACATGGTTTTTACAAATATGCATTTTATATCATATCAAAAATGAATGTACAGATATCATGTTAAAATACAATCTTTGTCTTATCGCTTTCCTTTAATATCTTTAGTAAGCTGACAAATTAGTGTAAAATGGTTTATGAGGAAATAGAATAATTTTCATCTGTATATCCTCTTACTTCAAATAGAGGAAATTTAATTTTAATATTAGATTTTTATCATTTAATAAACGTTCTTAGTGAAAGTTCATAAATTTGGTTAGACCATCATATATAATAAAGGTAATTGGTTTGCTTCGTTATATCTTTATATATTTGGTTTGCTTCATTCAACTAATGTTATTTATTAAATTTGATCACAAATTACTTGCGATCAAATTATAATATAATGATGCAAATTACAATAAAATACTGCAAATTACTTATTTAAATTCTAATTTGACAACAAATTATATAAGCTTATACTTTTTATAGTATAAAACTTTTGTAAAACTGTTCCATTAAACTTGTAATAAATGGATAGTAATTTGCTTTAAATACTGTATTACTATTATTTTATATAATTTTTCATGTATAATATCGTTCAAATTAATATTATAAAAAAAGTATAAAATAATATCTGATTTATTGAATTAAAATTTTAATTATTCACTATTTTTATATCTTAACAACTACAAGTATCAAAGAAAATTTATTAGAATTAATTTTAATAAAGTATCAAAGAAAATTTATTATAATTATTGAATTAAAATTTTAATTTTAATTCAATAAATCAGAATCATTAATCATTAGAATTAAAATTAATTCTAATAAATTTTCTTTGATACTTGTAGTTGTTAAGATATAAAAATAGTGAATAATTAGTAAATAATAAATTTTCAATTTATTAAGTTCACAATGCAATTTATAGATTTATTTTTACATTTATTAAATATCACATTATTGTCTTTCTTATGGAAGTATATGTTGAGAATTAAATAGAATAAAATGTTTATAAAAATAATTTGATAGTTATATAGTTAAGATAAAAATAAAATTTATAAATAAAATGCTTTTTTTTTAAATCAGTAATAAATATATCTATCTAGGTTTCTATTCCTATCTCTTCCAGATGCAGCATATGGTTGATAATAGTAAATGTAATTTATTTGGTAAAAAAGGAAAATACATATACTTTGGTTGATGGTTAAAATGTTTAGATTATTTTCATAATTAGAGTGAAAATTTCATGACTTACAAAATATTCAAATATTTAAATGAAGAAACTGTAGTGACAGTAATATTGTACTGTTGTAATTATATTAAAAATGAAAAATAAGGATATTCATTTTTAAATATGTTGTTTGAATTAGTAAAAAAAATTTTATAGTGTAGTTAAATCAATCTGTTTTTTTTTTTTTTTGTTGAAAATTTATAGAGAATTTTATATTATTTCTTTAAATTTTATAAAAAAAATATTCTAATATTTTTATAGATAAAAATATAATCATTGTTATATTAAAATGTTGATGAATTTTGATAATTAAATATAATTTTTTTTATGTATAGTTATAAACGATCAGTATGGAAATGGGCTGTCAATCGAGCAGAAGTGGCTCGCCGCTGGATATGGTTACAAGCACAAATTGTTGATTTGGAGCAACGCATTCGAAGATTAAATGCTCTTTGTCAAAAATTTCATTCTGCAAAAGAAAGTTGTTATTCCTTTCACTCTGATGAATTAGAAGATAATACCAATGAAAAATCTCACAAATTAAAGGGTATTGTGTCTTTGGACAATAATCACAAAGAAAATCATTGGATTAAATCTAATGGTTATAATGTACAGAACAATAAAAATTCCAGTGTTTCAGATAAATCTGAACATTATCTCCCAGGTGTGAGTAGAACACGTCCATTAAAAATGTTCAGGAAGAGGAAGCTGTATTGGTTAACAGATATTCATCTAACAGGTACTAAAGCAGCCAAATTATCAACAGTTAAATGCAGTTGTAAAAGTCAAGAAAATATGATTTCATGTATATTATGCTCTGGACAATATAATAGACTACTTGCTTTAGATCCAGATATAATGTCTATAGCTGAAAGAATTTCAAAGTTGGAGTCATCCTATCATTCAGTGTTATCATTTCAACAAGGTGAAAAATTTATTTATCTATTTTCATTATAATAATTACACTATATGATTTATTTAGATGTAATTGAAATTTTTACATTTTTAAATATTAACTATTATTATATACACTTTTTTTAAGTAATCTATATTGAATTTTATTGACTGATTAAATATTAATAGTACAGGAATTCCTTGGTTTATGAAGATTATTAGGATCTTATAGACTATTCATTATGTGAAAATTTATAAATTGGAAACTCATTTCCCATTAATTCCAATGTAAAAATTTTTAATTGATTCTTAGATACCAGAAATTCATCACCATTTTACTTATTGATGTTAATGCATTTCAAAAGAATTAATATAATTAAAATACTGTAATACAATAGTTTACAATAGTTATTACCTATTCAGCATATTTCCTGCCATTGGATTTTGAATTTCAGAGCCACTAAGTGCCAAGTGATCTTCAAATTTAAGTATACCCAGTAATAAACATGCCAGTCATTGCAATTTTACTTATTTGTTCAAAATTATAAAAATTTTTTTATCACATATTGTCATAAATTTACTTGTATGTATTTCTCAAAAATCTTCATTCTTCTAAATTATTGGAATAAATAAATTCAATTTTCCGGAAGTTTCATTAGTAGAAAAAGTATGGCATCATCCTATAAATTTGTTCGAATTGCTATATACATGTGAATTATTGCATCAGAACCATAAACTAAGTAAATACTAGAGATATATTTATTTGTTTTCTGATAGCAAAATCATCTAATTAGCTTAGTATTTTTCAAATTATTACAATATTTGGAGCAACAGCTATTTGACTTATAACTGTAATTCACTAATGAATACCTAGTTGTGATGCATTAAATATTTTTGTTATTTGCATTAATCGCTACTGTTAAACATCAACAATACTATAACGTTTCCATGTAACAGCTGGATAGCTGAATATGCTTCTTATGGAACAGTGGCACAATAATTTTTCCCATTACTGTAATATTGATGTTTTTAGTTCTATTTATTAAAAATTCAATAATTATAGATTTTATTATGATAATTATTTTAATAAAACTAATAGACACCATTTAGTTATTTAAACTATTACATCAGTTATATTTAGCATATTCCATAGAATAACAAAATACCTTCCTAGTTCAAATTTATATAAGAATAAAAAATATATTAGATATTTACACCTCTAGAATAATATGCAATCATTGTTTTATGAACTTAAATATTTTTAAATAGCTAAATTGTCACTAAAAAATGAACTTTAAAACCCTCAAATTTCAAACAAGAACAAAAAGTCCCTTATTCATAGACATTTATATATTACAATCTAGATATACATTTCAGATATACATCCCTCATCAATCTGTTGGTATATAAATGCTAGTTTTATGTTTCTGTTATATTAAGAATCTATCTTGTGTTGTCCCTGATTAAAATACTGTATGAGAGTTTTAAAGTTCATCTTTTAGTGACAATTTATTTGCTAAAAGAACCACTCCCATGATCACCTCTAGTGTTTATATAATTGCAAAACCATTGAAAATATAAATACATTATAGATACTTATATTATCATTATATGCTAAGCACTGGATTTCATATCAGATCCTCTGATGAAGCAGATATGAATTTTGTCTTAAAATCAATTGCACAAGCAACAAATTTGATATATTTGATATAATTAGTGGAGAAAATGAGCAAGAAAATTATTGATTTAAACAAATTACATTGATACTTAATTATCAAAAAACTGCTTCAATAAGTGTTAACTATCAATATACTAATATACTAGCACTTCTTTGCAGTTAAATGTAAAAACTTTATTTAACGCTAACGTTTTCAACAACAAACTGTTGTCATCCTCAGGCTAACATAACGGAATAGAAATATAAATTACATTGAATAATTAAATGGTGATGATAGTTTAGTTTCTTTGCAAAATGAAAAAAATGGTATAGATTTATACTCTTCATTAAATTGAAAATTTGTAAACTGAGGAATACTTGTAATCATTATTTTATAATTTTGTTATGTCTTCGATATTTTTCAAAAATTTTCAGTTACTTGCTTCCTAAATATTGCTTCTTGGTTAGTTTTATATGAATTATATTATTTAAATTATGGCTGTTCAGCTGTTGATTTGTGGGCTGCA
Organism: Androctonus mauritanicus; assembly: GCA_011317285.2. Classification (NCBI taxonomy): domain Eukaryota; kingdom Metazoa; phylum Arthropoda; class Arachnida; order Scorpiones; family Buthidae; genus Androctonus; species Androctonus mauritanicus. Next base: position 8,025 of record WUQG02005934.1, read on the forward strand.
TCTAGCCTTGTCATAATTTTTCTATTTCTTAACTAGTGAAATAATGAAACGATGTCATAATCACAAAAATGATAAAAATATATAGTTTAAGGACAGAATAATGAAGATAGTGATGGAAAATAATAATCACAGTTTAACTAAAGTACAAAGATTGACAACATAATTGTGTGAAGACAAAGATCATTTGGATTTAGAATCAATGGATGTGATTATGGCATTATTATTATTATTTCTTTGAACTTTAAATAGCAAGCATTGCTCAGTTCCCAGCTATAGCTCCCAATGTATAAAATTTCATGCAGTATAATATTTTTAAAATTCATTTGTATAATATATATTGGTGTGTATATATATATCTACATATACACCAATATATATTATACAGATGAATTTTATAATATTATATTGCATGATTTTATAAAAAATGATAATGATTTTTAAAATGATAATGATTTTATAATATTATAACAGCATGATTTTATAATATATTTTGACATGCAGTTCTGTTTGCATGAAAACACAGATGAAAAGCAATATTTTGCATTCCTTCAATGATGAAAGGATTACATACAATACTATTGATTACAAGATTTTTTAGAAATGTTCTCCAAAAATGAATTCATCAAATAGCAAATTTTTCAAATCTAGATTTTGTGCACCTTATCACTTTCATTTTAAATCTTTTTGATGGTAGCACTGCCTATGTCTAAAATTGCTACTGTAAGCTTTAAATTTTGTAGTAACTTGGACTTCATTCTGATTTTTTTACAGTGATCTGATCAACCCCAATCTGGCTCACCAGTCAGAGACTTTCAGCTTGTTTGACCCATTATATCAAAGAAGTTGGATATCCTTAATTTAAATTAAAGGATCGTTTTCTTGAATTAAATGATTTTAATTTCTTGTTATTCCATATATCTCTACATTAATGAATTTAAAATATAACTCAATATACTATTAATGAATTTTTTTAAAATGTTGCAAGAATATAATATTGATTTTATATAAAAAATCTCTAAAAATATACAATAAATTGCAAAGATATATTATTTTCCAAAATTTTGTGATACTTTAGAACATTTTTATTTGAAAAGGGATCAGTTCAAATTGAAATGGATTGTTGGGTCAGTTTGCATGATTTAAACACTAACATTAATTAAATTAAAGATAATTTATTCTAGAGTTTGAAGACATAAAAGATTTTATTAAAAATATTATTCTTGTCTATATAGGACTTTCTAATATTAATAAATAATAAAATCACAGAAATAATATTTAATTACAAATTACAATTATATAATGACTTAAATTTTCATTATGTATTGAAAAAAATTCAGCAGAAAAAAAACCTATAAATATAAATAAATATCTTAATAATTGATCAAATTGCAATTTTCAAATTGTTTTCATCTAATTTATTAAAATTCTTCATCTATTAATCAAAACTATAGAAATAATTACTCTATAAGAATTACTTAAAAATTAATGCCTGATTTAGATTACTTTTTTTCTTAATATTGTGTGTTTGTATAAGTAATACTTTTACAAAAAAGGAAATTTGAAATGAATTTAATGAATTTTTCATTCATGCTTTATAGAAATTCAATATAAATAAAAATAAACATCCACATAATTTATAAGCATATAATTTAGAGACCTATTTTACTAGCATGATCTTTGTATCCTTAGAGACATTCCTCTACTTTAGAATGTTTTAACTCCAGAAATACTTTTTCATGCTTCAGTCTTCTCTGATATCTTGGCTCCAGTTTCCATTTTGGTTGATAACATAATCAAGAAAAAGAGAATTTTTAAATCTTTTATTATCCTGAAATAAAAATTGTGTTATGAAGTAACACAATATTTTATAGTCATAAAATTTTGTCTTTTGAATGTTCAGCTGTAGGCAAGACTATACTTTTTTCAACTTTCAATAACAGTTTGTTTTAAATCTGAATTTTATGGTATAATTCTGTGACATTAGCATACCTCAAATTATTAATTTTTATTCCATCTTCATATTTGTCCATGCCAGCTTTCTTTGAGACATTCAGAATATAGATTGAATAAATATGATTAAAGAATACAGTTTTGTCTGATGCCTTTGTCAATCAGAAACTATTGTTTGAATGAATTTCTGATGTCTGAATTTCTGAACTGTTGTTAGAATACCATTGTTAGGATGAATATCTGATGTCTTTGCCTGGAATAAAGATTGTGTATTGGACAATGAGCTTATTAGGCATATCCCTCTTTTTTCTTTTTTTAAATAATCCTTAGCTTTACATGTGATCAAAAGCAATACTGAAGGATAAAGGTTAAGTTATAAACACAAAAAAATAAGATATCTAAAAAAATTTTAATGAAATTTATTGAAACTTTATGAGCTTGAATATTGTTTTATTACATAAATTATTTCAGTTTATTTTTTAAAAAATTTAGTAGTTGAATTTTAATATGACAAAAATGATCAAAGTAATGATGTAGGAAAATTCATGACAGTTTTAATAAGAAATATGATCAGTTTGAATTATAATGCAGGTCTCGCAGTGCTTTCTTATACCTGGTCACGAGATTGTCAAAAAATTCTGAAAGTATTAATAACTACTGTATTAAGTTCAACAAGGCTTCTGGGAGGAGGAATGAGAGCAGCATTGTCTTCTAAAAGTACCTTATGCATATTTAGTTTAGATCAGATGGTTTGACTGACTAAACTAAATCAAATCCGTGTTCTTCAGTATCTTAGTTCATAAGATGATCCTATGTTTATGAGCATTATAGCCACTAATATGAATAATGAATCCAACATATCAATAAATGAAGAACTATGATTCAAAGATGTCATCTCTATAAAGCTGTTCATTCGAAGTTCCTCCTACAAAAATGTATGCAGCTGTTGATGATTATTCTTTCTCACACTAAAATAATTTTAAAAATGATTTATTTCTCTGATATTATCCTTCTTCCTAGTATAAGTTAAGCACAAAAAAACAGGTCTATACAAGAAAGCTTTATTTTTAACATTTTTCACCTTCCTTAAGGTCATCATCAGCTATATATCAGATATTCTCTAGATAAAAATCTTTTTGGACTTGCATACTGCATACTTACAATATTGCTCACTGAATTTGGACTCATCTATGAAGAGAATTTTGCTCTTCATGTGCATTAAGTAACGTGTTGATAACACCAATTCAAATGCATTATTTTTTGAATTGAGGACAAGGAAACACACACTGCTAATCCTGGATAAAGATCTTCATTAAGTCTTTTGATAAGAATTCACCAGAACAGAATAAATAGAATTTTATTGTAAATTAATATCTACAATAAGAATTTATATCTAATATTTTCTTAAAATCTGTCTTTTACTTAAACAAAAAATAATTTCTTATGCTTAAAATCAACTGATGAGGGCATATGTATAATAATTATTTTTAATGTAATTAGAATTGCTGAACTCGGAGTTTTCAAAAACTTGAGCTGATAAGCTTTACTAAGGAAAAGCTCAAGTACCTGAATTTTTTTAATATATATTATTTATTAACTCTTTGCATTTGAAAGTCCATTAATTATTGGCCAATTTAATTATACTTGTATAATGAATAGTTTGTGCTTTATTTATTTTTTGTGATACATGGATTACATGGACCAAACTGCACCAAATACAGTGTTTATTAAAAAAATAAAAATATGGTAGTATTGTAATAGACACTTTTAGAAAGTAGTTTAGCATATAATACTCAATAATATTCAAAAACTTTAAAAGAGCAAATGATAAAACCAAACAAAATAACAATAGCAGCATTAATTCTATTAAAAATCTTAAATGTAAAAAATTCATTCGTAAAAATAATGTAAAAGACTATAATTCACATAAAAGAAAAACTATGCCTAAAACACCATTATCTGATAAGAAAGACCATAATTATTAAAATTCTTTCCAAATAAAATAAAATTTTAAAAAATGACTAAAAAACAGAACGATTAAAAGCCATAAATATTTGGCAGTAAAGTAAGGGCACACTACTAAAATGTACTTCAAAATAAGTTCACAGTTGTAAACATTGCAAATTAATTATTCTTTACCT
>WUQG02005945.1:0-12115 GCA_011317285.2 Androctonus mauritanicus
ATCGAGCAAATGGGAATCAGGCAAATGGGATTCGGGCAAGTGGGAATCAGGCAAGTAAGATTCGAGCAACTGGGGATTGGGCAAGTGACATTCGGGCAAGCGTGGATACGCCGTTGTAGCTCACCAATTAATGGTCAGAGCGAAACGCGGAAAAGGCAGGTTATTGTCTAAACCTGCTTCTACCTATGCTCAGTAGCCGCAGCATGCTCTCCCTACCGGTTGGCCCACTATTTCAAAAGTTCGGTTTCTTTTTGAACACACCTCGTATATACAGGTATAATATGCTTGACATATTTTTATTATAATATAAAATTAATTTTACTGCCCATCTCTGTTATAACATACTATTGTTCTGCCATAATATACAAACCTAAAATTTCTACCATTCTGGAAAAATGACTACATGGTGCAATCTGAAATGGCCATTGCTATGCAATACAGTATATACTTCTCTTGTGGATAGAAATCAAAATTCACTCATTATCTCAATTATGTATCATAAGGGATGAGTAGAATGAGTAAGGATAGTCTCTTTCTTCCATTAATGGTCTATCATACTTTTTCAGACAGGATTCTCTCTTTTCCTTATATTTTTTTTGTATTTTTTTCATTCCATTCTTCAAATAATTAAATCAGTGTATATGCCATCTATCTCTTATTAAAGGGAAAATATAGATAATTACACACACTAATTTTATATTCATCATTTACTTGGGGATTACATGATCCAAATAAGACTAACTAGCACAAACTCCCCTAGCAATTAATTTTTGTATTAACTGCCAAATTAATAATTATTAATTCAGTTATACTATGATGCCATCATCTATTGGATTAATAATTAATTATTTTAAATTTCAGCTAAGGTGGCGCCATCTATTATTTAATAATTAAACTAAAATTTTTACTAATTTCTCAAAATTAAAAATTTGCTTTGTTCTAGAATCGAAGCAGGAACTTTGAGTTACCGTCCTTACATCTTAACCAGTTAGACTACCAAGACAGATGGCACCACCTTAGCCTAAATTTAAAATAATTAATTATTAATCCAATAGACAGTGGCATCATAGTATAAATTAATTATTATTAATTTGGAATTAATATAAAAATTAATCCTTAGAGGAGTTTGTGCTAGTTCTAGACTAATTTTATATTTCATCATAATAAAATTTTGTTTCATATATTAAAACTGGTTCTCAATCTGTGATATGCATACCCCTAGGAGTATGCAGCAGAGGGATTGGGTACACAAAAATAATATTGATAATGGTGGAAAACACCAAAAAAGAATTAAAATAAAAAAAAAACAAATATAAAGTTTTAGTTTATAAAGAGGAACTTATGTGAAAGTTGCCACTAGACCCACCTATCACTAGTCATATCACATGATTATATATGTGTCCTTCCCCTCTTAGCCAAAACTGTCACTTTGAAAGTGGTCCATCATTTTAGTGTTTGATTGAGCTGCTGAATTGGCTGTATAAAAATTCTTCCATTTTGGAAGACCTGGGTTCAAGTTTCAAGTCCCAGCCCCTGAAAATATTTATTATGGGGTCTGGCCTTGGTCTGTCAATCTCCATCCTCCACAATCTGGTTGACCCTTTTGCAGGGGTGGGCAGTTTATACCCAGGTCCTCCAAAGAAGAACAATAGAGACCACTTTCAAAGTGGTCCCTATTGTTCTTCTTTGGGTCTACCCTTGAATCTTTTGGATCTTTTTGGGTCCCCATCCTTTATCTATAATAGGGAAGATCCTTTTCATTACCCTCCTATTGTAGAAGGTACAATAGAGAGGGTAATGAAAAGAAGCAATACTCATAAATGGAAACCCTAATAAAGGAGTATGTGAGAGAAAAAATGTTGAGAACCGCTGTATTAAAAGATTTTAATAGATGAAACAAAATATCAATAGTTATCATATTTCCTACATTCTAAAGCAGATTTTAATTTCATTGCAAAATTAAAATGCATTTTACAATTGATATCAAAAAAATCTTTTACTGACATTATTATGTCAGTTGGAAATAATGGTATTTTTTCAGTAGCAATTATTATTTCAAAGCATTATAAGATATTAAAATAATAGAATTAGTGCTAAAAAACAAAACTGAAATATGAAAAAAGGTTTTTTTTGTTATAATTAATAAAATAAGAAATGTATCCAGTGCACAATGATAATCAGAAGCACAAATGTTGTTTTCAATATATCTGCATGATCAACATTTGTCAATGGTCAGAATTATCAAAGTTTGTTCAAACTTGATTGGAAATATCATAGTATAATACATCATACATTGATGGAGTGATTCTTATTTTTTGCTGTTGCTATTTTAAATATATTTTGTCTTAAATTAGACTTTTATAGTATTTTCATCCTAGATTTACAAATTTAAATAGTTTTTCATCTTCACACTTCTATCAAAAATAGGGAAAAAGAAAAATGAATAAATCAGTAAAGCAGCAGCATATTAAAATAAAGGAAATACACTTCATTATATAAAATAGAACAAAAAATAATTAATAATTATCATCTTTCTGTAAAACTTTAGTGATCAATAGTTATATTAATTTAAATTTTACAAAACTAAGTGAATATCATCATTAAAATATCCAGAGAAATAATATTACTACTAGAAATTAACAGTTTTTCATTCAAAAAAGAATATTGTTAATGAAAATGAATAAAAATAGAATAAATAATTATGATAAACAACATTTTTACAAATAACGTTGCTAACAAGGGGAAGACACAGTTGAGCCCCCACTGATTTTGATCAGATTGTGTGTGATGGGGGTCCACACCAAAAATGAGTGAATATGTGTCTGAGCTTTCTGTCTAATGTGTCTTACTAATAATAATTTTTAACACTTGAAAAACTGAATTATTGATAATGCAGATTATAAGCAATAGATAAATAATAAGCACTGTGTTGCATTGATGGCACCATCAATAAATACTTGGGTAGTAACATGACGATATGTGAGAGGTACAAGTTTGATTCCACTTTCGGTTGGTTTTTTTTAATCATTAAAAATTATTTTTTATATTCTTTATTATATTTATTTCATATATATTTACTGTATTTTTAATTAATTTTAAAATGTATATAATAATTATTATAATATAATTAAACAGAGTCCTCAAAAATAGCACTAAGAACAAAGAGTCGAACATAAACGAATGTTTATGTTCGACTCTTTGTTCTTAAGAAATTCCGTTCTTCAATGTATGTACTGATGAGGGACCAAACTTGGGTCCGAAAACATTTTACAAAATAAAAAATTACTTGTGAATAGTGCTATTTTTGAGGACTCTGTTGTAAGACATTTGTTAATTGTTTGTAAAACATATTCATCTTAGTTTTGAAGAATGAGTTTTAATTATATTTTATCACTCAACTTTTCATAATGAATCTAGATATTATTTTGCATTTATCACAAATATTTATCTGGCCCAGCCAAATGTAAATTTATGATTCAGTATCAAATTAAAAATTTTCTTAAAATTATTTTAATAATCTTATATAATTATATACTAAAATAATCTGATTGATTATTAAAACTAAAATGTCACATCTTTTAGTAACATTTCTGTAAATTCCCAGATTTCGATATTTTAAAAATTGCTATCATCATATTTTAAATATTTATAGACAATGCAAATTAATATTTTGAAGTGTTCAAAATATTCATTATTCCAAATTGACAACTAGGTCCCAAAAAAGATAAAACAAAATCTGAACTAGCTTATAGGACCTTAGAATAAAATTATTATATTTTTATTCTAAGATCCTGTAAGCTAGTTCAGATTTTGTTTTATATTCATTGTTAAGTATATTTCTAGCTTGTAAGGACTACTTTTTTTTTTATTTACAAATAACCAAGTAATGAAAATGAAAAAAAGAACTAGATCAATATATCATCAAAGTATATCATAAAAGTCACCTTTATCCCAACAGATTTCTGAACAGTGGAAGACAAGGATGCATTGATACTGGCATTCATATAATAAGTATATATTAACACACACGTTAAGAATACTGATGAAAAACTAAGCATATTGAAAGAAGCATTACATATTACATGCTATACTGGGAATAGATTTAACAGAATAGCAAAAAGAATCAAGAAGAAATTTTATTAATAAATGAATACACATTTATGAATTTCCTCTGCATCAAAACTGATCTCTAAAAATATATCAGCATTCCTAAGCCTGCAAAACAAGAAAGCAGTAAGTCAAGACAAAATCAGATTGATCAAAAATAGGAACTCTGGTATTCTAGTCTATAAGAAATGATAAAGAAAAGAAAAATATGAACAAAAAATCAAGTATGTACAAAGGTACCCATTACAAATATAACAGATAACACATCCAGATATTATATAGGAATAACACTCATTAAAACAAAGCCAAAAGTCCATATGAGCATAGATCTGGAAATGCTTCCTTTTTGAGCTAATACAATATAAAAAGCATACAATTTAATAACCATATTGATCTCATAATATATATAGTAAATTGTGATGTGTAATTAACTGTAATAAAATGAGTCTTACATTAACCACAACACTATGCAATCTATTGGGATAGTCTCTGAATGGCTGGAAATAATCCATGATGATCTGAGGAAGAACTGAACAAACAAAAACAAACATATGCTTTTATTCTTGTTATCTCAAAAAAGGAAACATTTCTGTACTTGTATTTATATGGATATTTTCTTTATTTTGATGAGTATCATCTGTGATTTAAATTTGGCAGATTTTTTAGGAATACCCTGTACATATTGCAGTGAAAATTAGTTAATTTACTCATTATGTTTATACAAATGTATGTGTGTATGTGTGTGTGTGTGTGTACACATTCTGTATATATACATAAACAAAAATAATAAAAGATCATGCATATATATATATATAATTCATTTTTTTTGTTTTACCTCTATAGCTCCGTGTACTACAATACAACATATAATATATTCATGTATCTGTAAATGGTTTATTATAGATTTATTATTGTAATTTTAATTGTTGTTCAAATTGGACATATTAAAGTTCCATTCAAAAAGAGGCTATGACCAAATCTCAAATTATTTAATAAATAAAATGATGGTCCTTACAAATTACAGATATATTTGTTGAATACATGGCCAGGTACTTATTCATTGTTAAATTCTTTGTTATTATATTTGATCAATTTATATCTGAAAATGTATTTTAGATTTTTATATTACTTGTCAGTTTTTAGCAAATGGAAGATTGCAATAAATTGAAATATTTATATATAAACTTTTATAGAATTTAAAAATTTATATATATTTATGTGTAAATATAAGTATATTCTTGTTGATCTCTTTGTAATTAAAAAATAAAGCATTAATTTTTTTACATAAATCCATTCTTCACTTTAAGTTAAGAGAAAAAACAGGCATAACTTTATGATGCAGCAAGTGTGTGACACACAAAAATATAAAATACAAACTCTTAATCTCCATCCTAATAGTGAAATAAACAATTACTTTTATTTAATAATAATGATCCAATTATTATTATACAGTATAATAATTAGTATGCAGGATTACCATTGAATGAGATGCATTGTGCTTCTATGAATGTTACAACAATTGTAGTAAATCGAAAAAACTTATTATACATGTTATAAGTTGAATTCTACAAAAATTATTTTTTGCCGTCTTGAAAAGTCTTATATATATATATGCATGTATTGTATAACACTTCACAACCTGTTTTTTTGTAGATTATAATGGAGAATATTTTTTCCATAATATAGTAAAAATCATTTTTTTAATTTATCAAAGTGATTATTGAATTATTATTTTAATAAAAGTAACATTAAAAAATAATTCTTCATCTTTCAATAAATTCTTAAATAATAATTCAAGTTATATTTCCCTTAAATAACATAAATAGATATAGGCATTTTATATATATAATAAGCAATTATGCTAATTTTAAATTAAAGATATAATAAATCAATAATCCTTCTGGTAAATTAGGATAAATATTCCACAGTATTGATGGAAAATGCTTAATCTGACATTTACAATGATATTTGTGATATACAAGTATTCTCTGACTTACATATATCAAACTTTCATAATTTACATTAAATATTTTTCAAATGTTTTTCTTTTTTTTTGAGGTGTAGCATAGGGGTGGGCAATTCATAGCTCCCAGCCTGTACTAATATATCGTGTGATCAATGTTGCACAAAATATTACTAAATAAATAAAATAAAAAATTCCTTAACTGAGAAAACGAAATATGTATTTTTACAGCACTTTTTTTAGTAAATATAGAAAATGCACCAAATGATTACTTTTGTAAAGTAATTTAGATTTGAAAAATACATTTAAAGAAAAAGTTTGGTATATTTTTATAAAATTTTTATGAAAGAAAACCAATTTTCCAATTTAAGGAAGTATGCAGCAAAAATTTTATCATTATTTTCTACAACTTATATATGTGAATAGTTTTTTTCCACAATGAATTTAGTAAAAAGGAAAACAAGAAATTGGCTAACAGACTCACATCTCAAAATTAATTTAAAACTAATATTCAATCAAATATTTTGGATATATTATTCATATCAGTTTCTGATGTCATATTAAGTATACCTATGTTAATTTATAATCATATATGAATAAATAATTGTAATTTACCCACATTTATTTTTCCCCTATCTTGTGTGTAGTTCATGTCAATTCAAAAGTCTTAAATGTAGCCCTTATATAAAAAAAGATTGCCTATCCCTGGTGTATAGAGTATAAAAATTTATTGTATTTGCAAGTTACAATTTAAACATGATTGGTTTACAACATTTAAAAAAATCATATTACTTTATTTATATTTTATGTATTGTTTGTGGATCATTCGTATCATATTACTGAATAGCCAGTAATATGATATGTGCCATATCATATCATATATATATATTACTGATATATCATTCCATGCCACATTGCCTGCCCTTCAGTCAAAGAATAATATGATGCCATAACATGATAAGGATACAATCGGAGTAGCCAACTAGCTCCAGTAGTTTTTCCTTCAGAAATTTTGTTAAAAAATTACTTTTTCAACTTCTGCAAAATTCAAGTTATGTAAAAACATCTGGTCATAATTATTTGGTCAGATGGGAAATACCTGTATATTTATAATAGATTAAATATAAAATTTTTTTATATTATATAGTGTCTAAAATCTATTATATGTAAAATGTTTCATTATTGTGATCTTCCATTTACTAATCAGACTAAGGAAATAAAAACCTGAAAAATATTTTTAGATGTAAATGAATAAATCATAATTTGAGTGTTTATTGCAACCTCAGTCATACTTTGTATTATAAGCAGTCTTTTCAAGAAATAAAATACAGGAGCACCAACTTGCATAAAAAATTTCAACAGTCAAAATATTTAAAAAATTATAATTTAGTATATAATATAATACTACAGTATCACACCATTGATAATGATAGTTAATGTTACTATTAACAATATTAGCATAATATTAACTTTAATGTCAAAAATTAATTAATATTATGAGATATTCTAATATGATTGTAAATTGTATATGGTGCATTGTATTATCATAGTCACTGCAGTGTATATACAAGTATAGAGTACAATGTATAGTATAGTATTATAATAGTATATACTATATGTATAATTTTCCTATTGGGTTTGTAAATGCAATATTTTAAAATTTTACCATAATAATTATATAATAATTTGTGTAGGAATATTTGGCTTATGTAATATTGTTAGGAATATAAGTCTTATGCAAGCTGGAGAGCTCCTGTAGAATATAAATACAATAATTACTACAAACTATTGAATTTAAATAAATATTTTATCAATGAATAATGTTCAGATTGTAAAACTTAAATTTTACAGTGTATCTATAAATTTATAGTTGTATATTATAGATACACTGTAAAATGTACACATGTATACTAATATCTAATGCTGTTATCTGTACTGTATCAAGTTTTGTATATTGATGTATATTTTTATATTATAGACCAGCAATGAAATAAATTTTATTTTTGGGATAAAAAAAAGATTGTGCAAATATGGTTTAGCTTTGTTAAGAATCTGCTTAATTTTGTCTAATGATATTAGAATATCATATCATTTAGATTTATTAAGTATTGAAAAAACTATCTTTAATAATCAAGACTCTATTTTATATATTTTAAATTGAAGTTAAATATATTGTTTGTAAAATTGAAACATAATAATTAAAGTTTGAGATAAGAAAATATAATGAGAATCAATAAATTTAATAATTTGTATATAAATATAATTTGTTTGTTATTTGATCATTTTACCATACATGGAAAGCATTTTATATGTACTAGTATTTTGTATGTATAATTTTTTATTATTTGAGAATAGAAAGGACACACCTCAGTAAAGCATAATTTACTTGGAAAAGGTTGTGTGAATTTATAGTATGAATGATAAAATTTCACAAACATCTCGGATTTTAGAACCGAAATGTTTCTGTTGATATTGATGTTCAAGAATCAATATTAAATGAATAAAAACAAAAATTTTTAAAATCAAAATGTGAATTAACAGCGTATTTGTCAAAGTTATTCAGTGTGATGAATTTCTTGAGCTTCACAAACTTATAATTGAAACTGAAAATACATTTCAATTTTCTTTTTTAATCTAAATATTGAAAAAACGATTATTTAAACAACAATAATTTAGCAAAGAATAATTCACTAAAAAATGAATATAACCAATTATATTGATTATGCTCACATTTCATACTGATGATAAAAGTTTATCAATGCTGAATTTAATTTAGCATACAGTTAAATAAATAACAATAATACTGTAACATATGAGCTAAATAATATGTTATATCCAATATATATTTAGCTATATTTTATTGATTATAATAAAAAATGAGAGTAGAGAAAAAAATATTTATTTATATTTTTCAATGAATATATTTCTGGGATACATAATTTATGATATTTAGAGCAGAAAATGCCCAGCCATTACAATAGAAATATATAATTAGGCAAGTTTTGGAGAATTCTGATCCTAGGATTGAATGATATCTATCCTGGAGATTATTTTATAATATGTATTACAATATAAAAAAAATTTCTTCTATTCATTTTATTACAAGTATAAATATTGATTAAATTTAAATACTTGACAGCCTTCAATTTTATCATGTTTTTTTTATTATAAAAAAAATTTTCTTAGAATTAATAAATTATATAATATACTTGATCAAAATATAGTTGCTGAAACTTAAGTATTTTCAAAAACCTGAACTAATGAGTTGATATTTTAAGGAAATGCTCAGAAGGCTCAAGTATCCAAGTTTTTTTGATAAATATTATTTATTAACTTATTGCATTTAAAAATCCATTAATCACTGATCAATGTAATTATGAACAGTTTAATTGGTTAACTTAATGAACAGTTTGTGATTGGTTTCCATGATACATGGATCATCTAGACCAGTGGTTCCCAACATGGGGCACACGCCCCACAGAGGGGCAATTTGATTTTTAAGGCGGCAGTTCGAGAATGAGTTATAAACAGTAAATTTTTTGCATTTCTTATAGTTATAGGGATCTCATATACAGTATATAAATATATAATGTGACATATTCATTTTTAAAATTAAAATCACAATATACACGGCAGTTTTGAAACTTTATTTGCTATTTTTTCATATCACTTCATATCATTATTTTTTTTAAAGCAATTTCTTAGTGAGTTCTTCCTCAGTACTTCAACTATCCTTTTGTTATTTTATTTTTTCTCTTTCATGGATGCTATGTTCTATGGATGCTTATTTAGACCAAGTTAATGACCTTTTAGGTTTCCTCCACATGAATAGGAGTTCACTTTTTGAATAATAAAAATTATATGTCACAGGGGACATCAGGATTCTAGAGATGGTTAAATGGGACATGGTCAGAAAAAGCTTGGGAACCACTGGATTAAAGTGTTTTTGGAAAATGTTGAATTCTTGTAAATCAGAGATTAAATTATCATTAACTTATATGGAAAAAATTATAATGTGTTCTCAAGCCTCAAAAATGTTATTCATTTTTCATTGAAGTATCGTGATATTCCATCTAGTTATGTAAATAAAAACAAAATTACATCAATAATTAGCATTAATTTTCATAATAAAACCAAAAAAAGTAGTTTTCTTAAAGAAAGTCCACAATAAATATGTCAAGCATAGCATAGAAGCATACTGCACAGTAAAGCTGTCTTTTAAATCTGAAGGATAAAAGTTCAATTCTGGGTTCCATATTTTTCATGTTTTACTTTGAAGATATGTTGGCCAATCCAATCGTGATGTTGGCGTTTTGCAATAGCTCTGTCATTTAATAATCTCTGATTGGAAAACAGTATAAAAATTATAATGAAAGAATAAATGTTGAATGAATGAAGTTGTATCTGCTAATGTTTAGTAATTTCAATAAAATATTCTTTGCATGAAAATAATAGTCATAATAATTCATTCAAAACCTTATCAAAAACCATTGATATAATATGCTCTTCTCTCTCTTGTTTTATGCTACTTTCCATCCTATTTTCATTAACTGGATGGCTGCATAGTAAAGCACTTGCTTTCTACCTTGAAGGATCTAAGTTCAAATCTGAATTCCATATCTCCAGATTTTCAGGAGGGAATCAGGCCTGGCCTATTGAATCCCATTTTTCAACCTTTCTAATTGACCGAATCATGGGTATTGGCAACCTATGATGGGCTCTCAAAGTGACTGCTACCAGATACAACATAGTGTATTTCATGTACAATAAGGCAGCTTAACAAAAACTATCTTACTAATTACATATATGCCCATAAAATTGACAAAGATTACCAATACTAACCACTCACAGTTTGTAGTAAGGTGGGGATCAGTTGAAGGATTTAATTCAATTTTTGAGAAAATATGAATCCAGAATTGAATCCAAAACTTCAGATGGTAATATAACTCTATATCACACAGCTGTTAATTAACATTGAAAAGGTAAATTGGAGTGTGGAAGACTAATGGATGTGCTAGGTATAAATTTTAAGAATTGAGATCCAGATTTGATTTTGATTCTATGCTCAAGCTGAAATTATTTCACATGATGAATCTGGCTGAGTGCATTATATATTTAAATTTGGATAGAATACATCCAACATATAGAATAAAACAGTATTTTAAATTTTAAATAAATATATATATATATATAATATTTAAAAATTTGGAACTGTTCTATGAAAACCACTTGTGTAGAAGCTCTGTTATTTTTTCACCTTTATGTATTACTTCTTATTAACAAAAATTCAAATTTGAAACTTTCACTCATTAATAAATTTCTCATAAAATTATGTTAAAGACTCATAAATTGAATTTGATACAAATTATATTTGCTTGTAAAATCAGGATATCTTATATTGAGTTCTTGTAAATCAGGAGTGACTTATAGTAATCAAATATAATAAAAAACTATTAAAATATATATATATGGAGGCAAAAATATAAAATCCATATAATAAACCTTAGCTTTGTTAAAAGTATTTTAATTAGAAAATCATTGGAATTTGATAGGTGATGGTTTACTTGATTCAGAGCAAATTATCAAAAACAAATCTCTAAAATTTGACAAATTTCTAGTTTTATAGTTATCAGTAAAAAATAATAAAATAAATAATAATATAATATACAATATAGCAATATGACAAACCGAACTGTTAACTGAAAAGTCCCAAAAGAATTTGGAATTTAAAAATATTGAGATATGATTTTAATGCAAATTTTTAATGATTTATAAAATTAAAAAACAACCAGAAGTAATGATAAATTAAATAGAAATATTTCTGTTCTGAAATATATTAAAAATAATAAACTTCATTACAAAAAAAAAATTATCACTACTTTATATTAATTCCAAAATATTAATATAAATATATAATATATTAAAAATAAATAATAATAAATATTATATATTTATATACAGTCAGACTTCGTTATATGGTCACTCTCTTATAAGGTCACCCTGCTTATATGGTCACTTTTGGAAAGTCCCTGCCAACTTAATAGG
>WUQG02005956.1:0-12115 GCA_011317285.2 Androctonus mauritanicus
CATATAATAAGCTTGGACATTTGCCAACATAACCCCATCGAAACATTAGTCAATTTGTGTCCACATCGAAAAGTTATTCTCGATTAAAAATATCGGTTTATGAGCCAAATTCTCATCATTTGCGGGAGGTTTTAATTTTCTGCTTCAATATGAAGAAATCTGTGGCTGAGGCTCATTGAATACTCTCAAATACTTATGGCGAGACCACTAGTAGTGAAAGAACATGTCGTGAGTGGTTTCAACACTTCAAGAACGATGATTTTGACATTGAAGACCAGCATGGTAGTGGAAAAGAGAAGGTTTTTAAAGATGCAGAATTAGAAGCATTACTTCATGAAGACTCATATCAAACACAAGAAGAATTGGCAGGATCATTAGGAGTGACTCAACAAGCCATGGGAATGATTCAGAAACAAGGAAATTAGGTGCTGTACGAGTTGAAGCTGAGAGATGTTGTAAGGTGTTTGTTTGCTTGTGAACAGATGGTTGAAAGGCAAAGACAGAAGGGATTTCTGCATCGCATTGTGACTGGGGACGAAAAATGGGTTCCTTACGATAACCCCAAGCACAGAAAATCATGGGGACTTCCCGGCCATGCTTCCATGTCAACAGCCAAACCAAATATTCATGGCTCCAAGGTCATGCTCTGTATTTGGTGGGACCAGTTTGGCATAGTGTATTATGAGCTGCTAAAACCGAGTGAAACAATCACAGGCAACTTGTATCGAACACAATTAATGCGTTTAAGCCGAGCATTGAAAGAAAAACGGCCGCAATATAACGAGAGACACGATAAAGTGATTTTGCAGCATGATAATGCTCGACCCCATGTCGCAAAGTCGGTCAAAACGTACTTGGAAACGTTGAAATGGGAAGTCTTACCCCACCTGCCGTATTCTCCAGACATTGCTCCCTCCGACTATCACTTGTTTCGATCAATGGCACACGGTCTAGCTGACCAGCACTTCCGTTCTTATGAAGAAGTCAAAAATTGGATCGATACGTGGATCGCCTCAAAAGACGAGCAATTTTTTCGACATGGAATTTGTATGCTGCCTGAAAGATGGGAGAAAGTAGTGGCCAGCGATGGACAATATTTTGAATCTTAAACATATAACCAATTTTTTACAATAAAGCCTCAAGTGTCGGAAAAAAACGGCGGAAGCAAAGTTGTACACCCAATAGAATCAGCACTGAATGCAGGGAATTACAAAAATTTTTCTTGCAAATGTTATTCAATATATTTTAATATAATATTTCATTAAGGAGTGGAAAATCCCTTCTCTTTCAAACTATTGTAATTTTATTATATTCAAATAGTCAATTATTTTGTATTATAATACTATGTACAAGAATACAGATAGCCTTCTTTGAACAGGATTGCTTGTTAAAAAAATTTTACTATCATTATTATAGAATAGTTTCAACAGTTTTTTATTGCTATTTTAATACAAATACAAAATAATAAAAGATTATTGTAATTAAAGATATTATTCTGAGATATTTATCGTATTAATAAATAGTATAAGTGACAGTGAAAATATTATAATTGTTACATAAATAGTTTATATATAACAATTTGTTATTTTATTTTTTGATTTGATAACATAATTTTAAATAAAAATAAATATAATTTAAATTCAAAAATGCATTTGTCATTTTATTTGAAAAATATTCTTATAAAAGTTTTTGCCAATACCAAAAACACTGGTATTGAAGAATGTGCAGCCAGTATTTGGAGCTCTAGTTACAATACATTAATAACTTCTTCACAATTCTATCAAACAACAATGTATAGAGATTTTTTTTAGAATTTACATATTCTATAAATTTGTATGATGCTAAAATTGGATATATCTGAAAATATTTCACTTATTAAAGTGTTTATTTTTTAAAATACTGCAGTTTTATGCTTTGGTGATAGACTGTTGAATATATTAAGAGTATAAGCAGTTATAATTTTAGTGAATTTGATACTGTACAAAAAGACAAATAATTTGTTATAGATAGATGATGATACTATTCCTGGACAATATCAGATAATCCTTGGCTTACAATGGGGTTCAGTTTTGAACTTTGCTTTCATAATTCAAAATGGCCAGAAGCTGAAAATGCTCAAAATTTATGGATTTCTTACTTCTAATGTTTATTATGATACTATATATTGTCTTAATAAACATAAAAAGCACAAAATTAGAAGAATTAGACATAAAAAAAAGAATGCTTTCCATATTTCTTATCATTGGGTCAGGGATTTAAAACCATTGAATTGCATTGACCAATCACAGAATTAATGGATTTCATTGATGTTATAAGTATGATTGGTCATAAGTTGAGATAGTTGTAAGTCAAAGACTACCTGTATTTGTAAATGTACAAAGCAGATATTTAATGGCTTGAAGATTAAAACATCTTCAACCAATAACAAAATATCTAAGACATGGAAACTTTTCTAATATTTTCAGGAAGCAGCTGAAGCTTTTAAGATAGAACCTTCTCTCAATAAGGTTGTTGAGAGAAAAGCTTATATTCCTTAACAAGCTCTAATGTGGATGAATAGGTCTCCTCTGGAAAATAATTTTCAATTAACATACATATATATATATAAAGAATGGAGACCTCTTTTTCTTGTCATAAGTTATGAAAGATAGAATTACTCTGTTGTTATTCACTGACTTCTAAAGATTTTAAACTTAAATCAATGCCAGATCACCAAACAGAGATTTGAGTTATAAGAATCACTTCAATGAATGGGCCTTTGGAACATTTTATCCTCCAATCAACAGTTATTTGGAGAAAAGAATTTTCTTTAAAAGTACTGCTGCTGTTACATAATGCATTAGTCCATGATACTGAATTTTTCTAATCTTTGGAGATGCATATATCCATCAATGACTGTGAAAATAAGGACTATGAAATCCTTACCTGCCTCCAGGACCATGAAATATAGCAAAAAGCTAAAAATGTCCTGAAGACACTGCAAAGAGGTGCAAGGCCAGAAGATCATTGTCCTCTTTGTAAAAACATCAACAAATTACTATTTAGTCACTGACTTCAAAGGCTTAAAAATACTCACAACCCATCTAATAATTAATTGATCATCTCTTAACAAGATCCCAATCATCCCTCATGGCATGATTGGGATCTTGCCATGAGGGATCTATTGAAGTTTGACCATCCCTGTGAAAAAGATGATTTTTCAATCAAAGTACACCAGTAAAGCTATACTCAAAAGAGTTCCTTTAATAAGTCCTTGCAAGTATTAGTGATTCTGCTATTTGACAACTTGATATTACTAACTAGATGGAAGATCATTGATCAATATTAAATAATTAAATATTTTTGACCTATCTGAAAACCGACATATATTTAAAGAGCTATCTGTTTCAGATCATGGTTATATTTAATTAGTATGGTGTCTACTAAAGTTAACATGCAAAGATCTAAATAAAATTAATTGGACTTCTTTTAAAGAATCCTTAAATTTAATAATTCCCCTTTGACATTATCTTCACTAGTCTGGATCCTCAATTCCTTAACAGTATCTTTTCCAGGAAGACTTTTTTTGCCTTCCTAATGGCTTTATTATAACAGATGAAGATACTTTTCTATATTGTCTAGTCTTTTAGCTTTATTAAAATGCATTCTAATATTAAGTCTGATTCCAAATGTTTATTCTGCCAAGGAATCTGCTTTGATAAGTCAGCAATCTTAACCAAAAAGTTTTAATGATAGGACAAGAGAACTTCCTGAATTTGGTCAGCAGTTAGCACTAAATCCATCACTGAGCAATATTAAAGCTCTTTTAATTAAATTAAAAGAAATCAAATTTGTTTTCTTTGAATCTTTGTATGTTAACTTATTGGGTATCATACCTATGAGGTAAGGCCAAAAGTTCTTACCCTCATCAATGACACAAATGTGCTAGGGAACTGAAATTTATTTTTCCAACTCTTTCTTTTTTACATATTCACTACCTAGGGGCCACACACTTCTCACACCTGTGGAATAGTTGTTTAATCCCAACTTTGAAGAAATTGGCAGATTTGGAGACAAACCAGCTCTTCACAACAGTAATATGACCTTTTCATCATCAAAAAAAGTCTTCCTCATAAACTTTTTTTATGTTTTAAAATGAGAAGTTTGAAGCTGCCAAGTCAGAAGAATTTGAGTGATAGAGCAAAATTTCATAGCCATATTTGTGTAGAAAATTGACTATTTCTGCAGCTCAGTATGTGGATACATTATTAGCTAACAGCAATATGTCTTTTGGCAGCAAATCATGTTTTTTTTTCTTTGATACTATCCTGTAACTTTTATAGCTAGTTCCTGTAGTATATATCTGTTATTATCAACCTTTTTGTAAGTAATTTGTCAATATAACATCTTTGCTGTTCCAAAACACAAACAACCTTGCTGGATGGTTTTCTCTTGGGTCATCCTATAAATTGGTACAATCACATATGAATTCCTATTTCCATTGTTCACAGTATCATATCATGGGCATTCCTTACCACACACTACTGATATCTCTTTCTGGACTGTTTGTGCAATTTTCCATTGAAGATGAAGGAATCATATTACAGCTTAATACTCAGTTTTTGTCCAGCATGACACCCTCTTCTATCACATTTCTAACTATGATTAAACAGGACTTTTCGAAACAAAAAAGATAGATTATTGTTTTATCAATATGCATAGATCTGTAATTGTAAATCATTGTTTATAATTACAGATCTATAGCACATATACAACATGGTGAGGATAAAAAAACATTTTTGCCTCCTCTCATATTAATTAGAAGCAAATATAACCACGATTGGAAGCAAATGATTTTTTTGGATGTATGCCAATTTTCAAATAGATCAAAAACATTTTAAATATTTAATATTGCTAAATGACCTATCTTCTACTTATATATACACTAATTAGAAGATTATCTTTTTAAATTAAACCAAACATTACAGCCAAATCTCCTCTTGTTGAAATAATTTCATATTAAATTTATAACAATTAATTATTTTTAAATCAAGAATATGCTACCACCATCTGTTGAGTTAATGATTGATTAAATTTTGAATTTTGAACTAAGATGATGCCATCTAGTAATTAATAATTAAAATTATTAATTACTAGATGGCACCATCTTAGTTAAAAATTCAAAATTTTTAGCTAATAATTTTAATTATTAATTACTGATCCAAATAATCAAAATTTTATTTCTGTGAATGTGGTGGGAAAATTTTATTTCAGGAAAATTAATTTAAAAAATTATTATAGTATATTTATTAATTACTAGATGGCACCACTTTAATTCAAAATTTAATTAGTTGTTAACTCAATAGATGGTAGCACCATAGCTTTGATTTAAAAATAATTAATTGTTATAAATTTAATACAAATTTATTCCACTAGTGGAGATTTGGCTGTAATGTTTGGTTTGATTAAACTTCTATTTTAGCAAGAAAGGTCAGCTCATTGCCCTTATTTAAAGTAAAAAAGTTAGTATTTATTGCAAATTTTAATAAGTGTTCACTTCTTCAACTAATGTCCTTGCTTTCCCAAACTATAAAAAGAACTAAATGAGATTGATTCTATTGATAGAATTCCACAAAAAGTATAAAAGTTGATTTTGGCAGAAATTCATTCTTAAAGAAAATATGCAATAAATTATCTGGTAGAATACTTTCCTTCAAACCATAATACACCTTAACTTAGGGGATTACATGATTCAAATAATCAGAATAATCCTAACCTAGAGAAGAATTTGGCTGGTTAGGATTATTTGGAACTTTCCTTCAAGCTTCACTCGCAAGATTGCTAAATTTGTGGAGCAGAAATCTCACGAGTGAAACATTTATGTTATCTTTAGAAAAGATACAAGTTCAACATTCACTTTCAGAGATAAAAGCAAATAACTTGCTCTCTTTACAGTTTATTCCTCATATTTCATCCTTATAATGCCAATAAATATGGTATATATCCAGCCTGTTGGATGCACTACTAAAACAGAGAGGATGCAATATGATTGCTTTATATACTTTTGATTGTATTTGTCCATATTCAGTATTTAAATACTTATAAAAATATTATTATATGTACAGTCATACATATTTGTTATATTACATTTAACTAAATAAAATTGAAAGAATCAGTAAGATGATATTTGTTAGAAATAAATATGGTAATAGATCACAAGATCAGTGCAAAGATATAATGGGAATGCAGCATGGCTGAGCCAGTGAATCTTACATTCTTCTGGAAAATTTTCCAATTTTTGACTGCCCTGAAAATTTTCCAATTTTTTGAGGGCAGTCAAAAATTTTCTGAAGAAGGTGCCTGTATAAACTAGCCCCTTCTTCAAAAAATATTTTCTGGAAAAAATGTTTCTTCTTATATACCAGTATATATGATAATTTATTACATACTTATGAATAAAGTTGTTGTAATTCATGAGTGACATTGTTTTAAGCAGTTAATGAAACATAAGATTAGATGATAATTCAAAAAGTTTTTTTTAAAAATTTAAAATTCATTATAGAATTAAGAAGGAACACAGGGAAGATATTTATATCACTAAAAACAACCAGTTCATTGAAAGTGATATTTATATCCCTTTCCATGAACTGGTTGTTTTTAGAACAAAATAAGAAAATATTATTAATATAATTGAAATAATTTATAAGTAAAATTCTAATCTGTGTTTAGAAATAAAAAATTTCATAAATTAAATATAATATGGTTATCAATTTAAATACATTAAAATGAAGTAGATGAATTAACATAAAATATCATATTGTATTTTTTGATAATTTAAACATTTGTAATTAATTTTTAATTTTATATTATTAAATTAATTTTTTAATAATTAATATTTTATATGTAATACAACCAAAGAAAAGCATTCTTAGCAGTTAAGATTAGTTTATTTAAGAGTAACTAATTTAGTTACTCTTAAATAAACTAATCTTAACTGTTAAGAGTGCTTGTATTTTTGATAGTATTACATATAACTAAGAAAAAGCAGTTATTAGTCTAACATGCCTATTAAAATTTTAGCTGTTAGAAGATGAATATCATGAAAGTTTAAAACGAAGAAGAATATTAGATGAAAAAATTGAGAGATTAATAAAACGAAAATTACTTCTTCCTGGTAAAAATATTTTTTTTGCTTTATTTTTTAATCAAAATGTGATCAAATGCAGATTTTCAGTCTGCAATAAGAAAAAATATATTAAAATATTTTTAATAAAATAAAACACATTAAAATATTCTTAAAGATTTTAGGAAATTTTAATTTTTTGGAGCTCTTGGATACACTAGCAAAATTTTATTGCGCTAAAATATCTAAAAAAATCCTATGAAATGATAATCTGCATTGTAATCAGTTATATAAGTAAAATTTTTTGAAATGCTATTAATTGCTAATTAATTGTTTCTAAATCACTTATACATTGATTTACCACTTATCAATGTAATTTTTTCTTAATTTTATCAATAGAAGTAGATTTACAATGCTTTTTTTCTGTGATGATGTTTGAATTTCTGCATATTATAAAATGCTATTTTAAATTGTGACTAACATTTATTTAAAAACAATTTTATTTATTTAAAGAAATTAATAATGTGATTGAATTTCCTTGAACAATAAACATGCATTTCATAGTATATAACATACAGTATAAAATTTCCATTGTTTATTAAATATTAAAATAAGATGTTAATGCATCTCTCTTTCTTTTTATACAAAAATACTGTGCAAATAAAAATCATATAAATTAAAGCTAACATTTGTATAGAAAATGAGCATTTCTCTACAAATGTTAGTCTTGATTTACATGATATTTTTGCAGAATCAATCTACTATGTAAAAAGAGGAATATCTATAATAAATTATTTAGTATTTTATATTTACATAAAATAAAATATTATTTTTTGATATTTCATATAGTTGATATAAGCCATTTTATTATAATATATATAAAAACATTGGAAATTGTAATATTTGGATTCACTGAATGATATAGACATGGGAATTTCTGATATTTCCAATAAAATTTATTAATCTTTAATGATATTGATAAATAAAGAAATAACAATGATTATTATGTAGATTATGCATTTATCTGAGACATAAGATTTATGTCTTCAAATGCATTTCTTCTTTCATTAATAAATAATTGATTAGTTGTGGTTAAATTTATTTTACACATTTTTTTTTCTTTTGTCTTATTATTTAAATTTTAATTGTTGCTGGAAAATCCCATTATTTCAAAAATTGATATAATAATTTATTCCTATAAATTAGACCATGATAATTATGTTTTTGACATCAATTATAAGTCTCATTTCAATTTAAAAAAAATTAAAAAATAGAAATACATACATCTCAGACTATATGAACTCAAGGTTCCTGCTTTAGACAGTATTTAACTTTGTATAAGAAATAATTTCAAGCACTAATAAGCAGTCCAGGGCTTCAATAAAACATAAAAACATCTATTTAAAAGAGTAGCGCTTTCAGCTATTGTGCCATCTTCAGCTCATATAACTCATTCTAAATTCTTTTTTAGAACTTAAAATTATTTGTTCTCAGTTCTAAAAAAGAATTTAGAATGAGTTGTATGAGCTGAAGATGGTGCGACAGCTGAAAGTGCTACTCTTTTGAATAAATGTTTTTATGTTTTATTGAAGCCATGGACTGCTTATTAGTGCTTGAAATTATTTTTTATACAGAGATACATCTCAGAATCAAGAAAAAATGTAATCACTTATATTTGTTTCACTTATTAAAAATAAATTATTTATTATTAATAAAAAAATTACTTATTTATCTAATAAAAATAAATAAAATAAAAATTATTTATTTTTATTAATAAAAATGAAATTACTGTTGATATATACAATACTATATTATATGGTGCCATCCTTTTCAGATTGCATTATTTTATGTCTGTTTTGGAATGGTTGATGTTGATAAATTATGTGAGAAATTGATGCATTATAGAGGGATTGGTATTAAAATTGATTGTATGTTACAGGGACATACATTAAGTAAATGTGGTTTAAGCAGGATTTATCTGTAAATAAAGTGTGTTTTACTCAAATTATTGTAGTAAAATGATTTTTTGTCAGGAAAAAACTTTTGGGAAAATAAGTTTTATATATTCAGATGATGTACATTAATTAAAAAAAATTACAAATTATATTACAACATAATTTAATCTGTATCTTCAACCGTTCTTCATTTAGAGATTCTTTTGATCACACTATGTTAATACAGGTCAGCCCCAGTTTATGAGACTTCTATCTGTGAGACTCTGTTTTTTTAAGCAAATATAGTTTATACCAAAAAAAAATCAAATATATGTTTTACTTCACTTTTATGAGAAATTTATAAAAAGCAAATTTTTTAAAAGTTGATTAAACATGCTTTGTTAAACATAGAGGAATATAAGGAATATATCCTATACCAATATCATCATCTGCCCCATTTGTGCCAGCCAGAACCCTCATATATATTTTTAATTGTAAAAAGATTCAATTCTGGGTTCTTAGATTGAAACAGAAAGAATATTCATTTGACTAAACCAATCACTCCTGAAATGGATTGATTGTAGATAATGAGTTCAAGTTGCAGGGCTAAACCCAATCATAAAAAACATGATGGATGGAATTTGAAATTTCATATGATCATCTAGTAGACAAATAATAATAATTAATTTTCTATGAATGTTATGAAATGTTATTTTCATTGAATTCAAATACTGTTATGTTTCCTTTGTTTTGTTTATGATGAAACATTCAATATTATAGGATTGTTCAGAAAGTAATTTCGTTTTTCTCTCACGAATTGTGTTAGTTGTATTTTTAATCTACCAATTTCATTCTAAGCCATATTGTGATTATACATTTTGATAGCTGACATTTCAAGGTTTATCTAATTTCTAATCAAGCTCTACAGCAAAGTATAAAAGTTTTACATGGTAAAACGTTTTCGGACATAGTATGTCCCTCATCGGTACCATATATATCTATGCTAAACAGTTAGTACTAACTAAATTCAAATTATTCTTTAGCTAAATTCAAGTAAACCTTGAAATATATAATAATCTTATTATATATTTCAAGGTTTATTTATAAAAAAAACTTTTTTGATTCTATGCAGTTGTTTTTTTTTTGTTGTGTCGTATCAAAAATGGAAAAAAGGAACATTTTCCGCACATTTTCCTTTTTTTTTTTACCGAAAAAGTAAGGATGCTGTTCAAGCAAGAAAAAAGTTGTGAAATGTATGGAGAAGTACCACATTCTGGAAGGTCAGTTGAAGCTGATGAAGACAAAATAAAGGCTACTATATGAAGAAATAACAGCATAAGTGAGCAGACCTTTTTTAACTTGTACACAAAACAAGTTTATTAACAAAAGTAAGAGTAGTGTTTTTGGCTTTCTTTAGCCATCTTCAGCTCTTACAGAGTAACAGATAAATAATTCTAGAACATCAGAACAATACAAACTTTTGAATAGGTTCTTAAACAGTAACATTATGAAACATTATTTTGTTTCATAATGTTACTGTTTAAGAACATATTCAAAAGTTTGTATTGTTCTGATGTTCTAGAATTGTTTATCTATTACTCTGTAAGAGCTGAAGATGGCTAAAGAAAGCTGAAAGTGCTACTATTACTTTAGTTAATAAATTTGTTTTGTGTACAAGTTAAAAAAGGTCTGTTCACTTGTGCTGTTATTTCTTTGTATAGTAGTCATTTACTGTTGTGAGCAGTTTTTCATTGGAATCTTTAGTACAAAATAAAGGCATTGGTTGAAACAAACTGCTGAATAATAACACAAGAAATTGCTATGAGATTGAATTTGTCAAGTTCAACTATTCATGACCATATGAAATGACTTGATTTCATTTCAGAGTTTCAATATTTGGGTTCCACATATTCTCAAGGAAAGAAATTTGCTCCATCGCATTGACATTTGTGATTTGCTGCTCAAATGTCAAGAAAATGATCTGTTTCTGAAGTGAATCATAACTGATGATGAAAAATGGATTGTTTACAACAATATCAAATGCAAGAGATCATAAAACAGAAGAGATGAGCCAGCTCAAAGTACTTCTAAAGAAGATTTCATTAAAAAAAGTGATGCTCTCTGTTTGGTGGGATTTTTAAGGAAATTATTTTTTTTGAACTTCTACCAGACATTTCCACAATTAATTCACAAGTGTACTGTCACCAATTGGACAAATTGAGTGACCCCATCAAACAGAAGAGGCCAAAATTGATTAACAGAAAAGGTGTAGTATTTCTTCATGATAATGCCCGACCTCATACAAGTTTGATGACTTGCTAGAAGCTGTTACAGCTTGGATAGGATGTATTACTGCACCCGCCATATTCACCAGATCTGGCACCCTCCAATTATTACTGATTCCAGTCTTTACAAAATTCTTTAAACATCAAAAGATTTAATTCAAACGAGGATGTCAAAAATCACTTGGTTGAGTTTTTTGCCAGCAAAGATCAAAAATTCTATGAGCATGTAATCATGCTACTACCAGAAAGATGGCAAAATGTGTTGGACAAAAATGGTCAATATATAATTGAATAAAATGTTTATATACTATAAAAAAATTGTCATTCCCTTTCATGAAAAAAATGAATTTACTTTCCAAACAACCCTATACATTATCATTGATTTTAAATTAATGCTTATACATACACATTGAATTATTATAGTTATTATTTATTGCAAAGAATGAATACTTTATGAAATTATTAAACAACAACAGTTATTTGAAGATACTCTCGCCAATTTTTTTTACTATTTTCTAATCAAAAATTAGTAAAGAATTTTGCAATTACAAAGATCTCTGTGATTTTAAGGCCACTTTTCAAATGATAGTTACTAAAAGGCAGGCCATTCTAGTCCCTATATGGCACAATCACATCTCTGATGCAATCAAGAGAAAAATTGATGAATGATGTTCAGCAGAACTTTCTGAAAAAACCTGGAGGTATGGGACTGGAATTGTATTAGAATTTTCCAATATTGTAAATGACTGGCTTTACTATATGGCCTTGTTGAAAGATGTGACTTGAAGAACTGG
>WUQG02005967.1:0-12114 GCA_011317285.2 Androctonus mauritanicus
CCATATTATTATTCTATTCTATTAGTGTTATATGTTGAGTATTTTGTACCTGATGATGGCGGGTGACAACCGCCGAAAGTGTTAGTATGTAATAAAAACTGTTTAACCATTGAATTACTGCCAAGGAGTGCTTATTTAGAGTCATATTACACAAAATGCAATTCCTTAGTAATTATGTATAGAAATTATCTTGATTAGAAAATTTTTCCATTTTAAAATATTTTTGTTGAGAATTTTATAAATTTTATATCACAAATGCAAACTATAAAAATTCTTTCTCTGTATGTGAAATAAATGTTTAATTTTTTTAATTTAGATGGTTGATGCCAATCAATGTTGGGATGTAAATGAAGCAATTGATTGGATGAAACAGTTGGCTGAATTCCATCCATTATGGATTGAAGAACCAACAAGCCCTGACGATATTTTAGGACATGCAACTATCTCCAAGGTCATTAATTTGAAACTTTATTTTCATTTATTTAAATAATATTTAATGGCATTTAATTAAAATATTCTTAGAGCATTTTCCGAACTATGGAAGTTTCTCCCATTGGAATATGGGCTTGTTTAAGGGGATAGAAAGAAGTAAAGTTAATAGATAATTTTTAAAACAAATCTTGCATAAAATCCAGACTATTCATAGAGTCCATATATTTTAATAAATATTTGCATAAATTACTTTATGATAAGGGGATTATGACAGTTCTTTTTTATAACAAAGAATTTACTACTACATAAAGTTTAGAAATTGCTGTCATAGGGAATATAATTAATATCATTCTTATCCATTATATATGATATTACAGAAACAAGAAAATAAATTGCATCCTAAGAAGTAAAGTACAGTGAAACTTCAATCTGTCATTCCTGGATTTATTGCTTTTCAAGAAACATCACTAAGTTTCTAGGATCCCTGAACAAATCTTATTTAAACTATGAATATTAAGTCTACATCATTTATTCCTTGATTTATTGTTTTCCCACATCTGTTGTTTTGTAGCGGTTCATTTTAGTTCTGAAGAATGTTAATCCCAGCCTGAATATTTTTAAAGAATAGATATCACC
Organism: Androctonus mauritanicus; assembly: GCA_011317285.2. Taxonomy (NCBI): domain Eukaryota; kingdom Metazoa; phylum Arthropoda; class Arachnida; order Scorpiones; family Buthidae; genus Androctonus; species Androctonus mauritanicus. Next base: position 1,069 of record WUQG02005967.1, read on the forward strand.
AACACATATTGATAAAAAAATTTACCTCTTGCAATAAGCAGCAACTGATGTTGCTGTCATATCACATTGGTATCATTAGTTGCCACTCCTGCTCACCATCATCAGGATGTTGGCAGTGAGTCTGCAATCTTTATTTCAATGTATATTCTTTCCTGATTCAGATTACAATGTAATATACTTAATCACAAGAGGTAAAGTAAAATTTTACCAAACTTTGTACAGTTAGCTGTGCAATCTTAGATGCATCTTATCTACCAGATAAGTTGAAAGAGGAGTCGTGATGAGAGAGTGATTCAGTTTGAAAAATCTTTGCCAGTGCCATTGCAAGCTTTATGGTGCTCTTATGCAAACATTAATTTTGTGTTAGTTAATTCAAAACTCCACATCTTTAAGCCTTTATTGCTATTTATGAATAGCATAGTTCTGCATATTGCCAGATCTGGTGACTTTTAATGTCTTGTAGTGATGAAATATTATAAGGCTTACAATTGCTGAAATAGAGATTTAGCAACTTTTTGAATTTCCCTTAGTGAAAAAAATAAAAAATTACTAATAATATTTTTCCATAAACTCGATTTGGCAATATTGCCTGTAAATGTAAATCATTTCATTTTATTCTTTTGTTTAGTTTAATATATACTACATAGTTCAACATATGTCTTCAATCCATTACAGTGCTTTGCATTATTAGCATTTAATATTAATCTATTTTTGTTTTTTTCATTTTAGATAGATCCCTTGCATCTATTGTTTTCCTGTATCCATAGTTTTTTTAAGTAAACTGACAAAAGTGATGAATCACGATTTCATTGTATATATAATGATATAATGACTAGTTTTTCTCATTTATTTTCTTGTTTTTGCAAATCAACTAAAATTAAGTCCTGATTTTTTAATTAAAATAAGTAAATATGTATATTTTATTGCAAATTTGTAGTTTATTGTAATTTATTACTTATTTATTGCTTCAGTATACAGTAAATAAAATAAATAAGTTTTACACAAATGATACAATTTTTCCTTAGGCTTTAAATCCATTGAAAATTGGAGTAGCAACAGGGGAGCAGTGTCAGAACAGAGTAATGTTCAAACAATTCATGCAAGCTGGAGCTTTACAGTTTTGCCAGATTGATTGCTGTAGACTAGGTGGAGTTAATGAAGTTATAGCAGTTTATCTTATGGCTTCAAAATTTAAATGTATGTAAGGTTTAAATTCACTATTCAAATGCAATTGAAATTTTATTACATAAATAATTTTAGTAATCAAATAAATTATTTATTTATTTATTTAGTACCTGTTTGTCCTCATGCAGGAGGAGTAGGTCTTTGTGAATTAGTTCAACATATGGCTATATGGGATTATATCTCTCTTAGTGCAACCATGGAAAATAGGTAAAAAAATGTATAAAACTTCAATATCCATTGCAAATAAACCATTTTAACTTACTTTCCAAAGGAAAAAGTGAGATTGCAAGATCACCAAAACCTTATTTTTTTGTATATCTTGTTTTTTAATAGTTTCTAAATAAATATGCAGGAATGTTCTACCATTTAAAAGATGATCTCAAAACCACATTTTTTTTTAACTCTAAAAATGAGAAACATCCAAACTTTTGAGATATTCTTCTTAATACATCTGAACTGATTATTAGATTTTATGACATTTAATTAGAATGTCAAACTATAGAATATAAAACATTAATTGATATTTAATCAAGATTATCTTCAATAATTATTATGGAAAAAACTTTCAAAATTTGAACATTCATCATTTTTAAATGATTGAACTATTTGATAGATTTTTGTGGTATTCAGTATAAAACTTATGGTATTGAAGATTTGATAAAATACATTTTTGATCTTACAAAATAGCAAATATATTTGGAAAATACTTAATTACAGATAGTCTTTGATTTACAACAAGATTTAGTTTCAAACCTTGTCATCATAAGTCAGAGCAGTCTTTTGTCATAGATGGTGACAAAAATTTATGGATTTCTTACTATTAATGTTTATTAAGATTATATATAATGTCCTAGTAAACAAAGATTACAAAACTATAAAAGTTAGACATAAAAAATGACTCTTTCTATATATCAGATCATTGGATCAAGGACTCAAACTCATGGAATTACATTGACCAATCATAGAATTTAATGTTTACACCACTATCATAAATATAAGTGATTGTAAGTCAAGGCACTCATAAGGTAAAGACTACCTGTAACTATTTCCAGAACTATATGTTTTTAATATAAAAAATTCTCTGATATTCCTGCATATTTAAACTAACAAAATATAAATCTTTTTTGGGCAGGAGATATTTATTAAAGATTTATATTAGCAAAAACATTTTGCTAATAGTGTAGTCCTCATCAATTGCTATTTAAACATAAGTATAAAATATCAAGTGCAAATTCAAAAACAATATATTACAAAAGAAAAAGAAAAAAACTGAATAGGAAGAGTTTTTAAAGAGCTGCAAAAATGCTTACATAATGCATAAATGTCCATTTATTGATCTAAAATGTAAGAGTACAATAATTTTCCTTTAGTTGCTTTCCTTTATGCTAACTGGTCTCTTTGCACTGCTGTGCTTACAGGTGCACATTGGACAAATCAACTGTCTTTTCTTTGGTCATTTTATTTTTCCATCTCCCTCACATATTATCCCTAAGCAATATTTAATTCGTTCAATGAGTCAGGTTGACGACATTTTTACCTCTCATCCATTCCTTATGACTACAATTTCTGCTGTGTTTGTTTTGATAGCCCTTGCTTTATCCCACTTTATGCTTAAATTACATACATTGACCCTTTGCAACGTAATCATGGCTTGCTTGCTGATGATCTCTCTATATTCCTCTATTCTTCTAATTATGCATTCTATGTACTCTTCCTCTGTGGCCAGATCTTCATTCTTCCAGGGGACCCTATATACCCTTCATTTTTTCTTTGGTTGCAATCAGTCTTTATCATTTCTAACTGAGCTAAAAATAGTGTTATGTCTTGTATAGACTAGGCATATCCATTTTGCTTTTTCAATGGTTTTCTTCATTTTAAATAGTAGAGTGCTATTTAAACACATGTATTATCTTTATTAGTAAGGTTTATTTTTGGATCTATGATCTTTCATAAACATTTTCAGACTAGAAATTGTTGGTCTGTTGCAGTGCAAATATTCTCTTCTTATAAATATATACAAGTAACCCTTGTATAACTCAGTTTCCTACAACATGCATTAGTTCTAACATGATTAGAAAATTGCGGAAATCTTCATATAACACAGTACTTCTATAATACAGCTTTTACTTAATGCATTTAGAAAATTATATTTACTCCCCTACAATACAAAAAGTTTTTATTAATTTTTGTAAATCCACACTATGGACACACAATATACACATAAAATGAAATCATTGGAAAATATTTTTTAATATTAGTCATAAATGTAATTTCGCTAGTTTGCTATGAGAGATATGATATACAGTTTTTTTTTTATTTTAATTTGAAATTGTGTTAATTGTTGACCATTGAGTATTTTGTGTTCCAAACATTCAGTTCTTGGTTAAGACATAATTTATTATTATTTAATAAAGAAATGTGAAATAAAAAAAAAAGCTTTTTTTGGTATGAGTTAAGAAATGATTATTTTATAGCAATTTAGATTCAGATTTTGTAAAAAGAGCAGCAGAAAAATATTCAGAAAATGCAGTTGATATTGTTAAAAAGAAAAACATCCTTATCACTGTTCAGTTAAAATGAGAAAGATATAATTATTAAATAAATGTTACATAGGCTTATACTTTTTTCTTTCCTTTTGTTTTGTTGGGTCTTATGTATATGTATTTTCTTTCTTTATGTATCATGTTATTAATATTCTTAATAAAAAGAATATTAATAACATGATACATAAAGAACCCGGGCCTTCTTATGCGGAATTAAAGAAAGTTATTTGTTTTTAATTTGTCTTAGAATGTAACTTTTTTTTTTGTATTGGCTTCAGTTCTGATATAATACAGTTTTGCACATTTTTAAGAACATTTTTTAAAGAACCTACCTACTGTATTATATGAGGGTTGCTAGTACAGCATTATCTTGTTAATTCAAAGTACAGCTAGTTCTCAACTTACGACCACGATCAGTTCCGACAAACCAGTCGTAACACGATTTGGTCGTAAGTTGAGTAAGCTGTATGTACACTGTACAGTAATGTGAAATTATGTTATAAAAATCTTTATCATAATTTTCTTTTATTACTGTTATAAATCATAATTTTCTATGTTCATTTTATGCCATCTGTATCATCTCTACACCATTTTGTTTCTTATTTTTACATTTGTCAGGTTTAAGAAAAACACTGCATTACCAGTAAATGTACAACTGGTTTAATATTTTCAAAACATACAAAATTACATTTGTACGTTTTGACTGTTACCACATTACACCGTTTGACTGATAATTGAGGCAGAAATAATTTCTGAGATAAATAATTCTGAAATTTAATATGGCTAGCGGTTGTGGTTGTAAAGTCGGATGGTCATAAGTTGCATAGGTTGTAAGTCGAGAACTAGCTGTACTCATTAATAAATCTAATAATTACTACTTACTTTCTCTAATTAACTAGAAATAGATCAACATTAGCATTAATTAGCAGACAAAATATTTCACAAATTAAATAAATTATGAAATATTTTTGTCTACTAACTATTGTTAGTGTCAATCTATTTCTACTACTAATTAATTCAAAATAAATCACAATCCCCAACTCAATGTATACAATCTTTAATTAACCCTTTGAGTGCCATGGCTGTTTTGTAATTAAGTGTAATTAATATGCAAAAATATAAAACTGAAATCTCATTTAATTTTCGTCAAAATCTTTTGAAATTTTCAATATTTATTGCAGATTTTGTTCTCTTTCTAACAGTGTAACCATTTTTTTTGATTTTATTCCTTTCATAACTTTTTGTTACATTTATGAGATTGGCAAAAGCACAGTTTTTTTATATGCAATTTCAGCAATCCAATGAAATAGTCAATATTTTTAGATAACAACAAATCTTCTGAAAAAATGAACCATGAATGAAGAAATTTGCCTAATATTTTCAGAAGTTATGTCATACCATATAATTATTTAAAAAATTCATTGAAATATTGTCATTTTTATTATTAATTCATATTTATTAATTTGTTCTTACTTCAACAACAAACACAAGAACCATATGATACTATAACATTTTGTAGATGTCATCACTGCACTGTAATTTATCCAACCTAGGAATTTTTGATTCAGAATTTTCATGAAAAATTATTTTTCTGAGTTACGTAAAAATCTTTTGTTTCAATTATTTTGCTAAGTCAGGGAATGGTTGTATGTGCAAAGTAATTAGGCAATGTGTGCAGCTATTTTGTTAAAATAATGCTTTTATTTTTTTAAATGATCAATTAGTTAGTTACATTTAAAATATAACAAATATTCTAATTTATTTTAATACTGTGCTTGATTATTTTTTAATATATATTAGACGTTTTTGATTAGATTTCAGTTATTACCCAATCTTGATTCAAAATATTTGAAAGCCATATTTTTTATAAAACATAATTTAAGAAAAATGAATGCCATAAACTTCATCAAAATTGACTCTACAATTCCTTGTAAGAATAAAAGATCCAGGACATTCCACAATATAATCTCAAAAGCAAAACTTTGCAGAACACTCAAATTTTAAAATTTTTAGATATAGGCAGTCCCCAATTTATGTAAATGAATCATTTCGTGAAACCTTATGTAATAGAATACTAGTGGATCACAAAGACTAACATTAAAAATAGTGAATTTATTATATTAGAATAAGTACTAAATCTTGTGGTAAAGCAATCATTTACCATCTTGGAAGATCCAGATTCAGTTGCAATTCTCACATCTTCAATTTTTTTGGGAGAGTTGGATTTTGCCCTAGCTAGTCTTAAATTAAAATTAACCTACATAAATATGAAACTATGTAAGTTGAGGATTTTCATTGTAAGAATACTAATTTTGAAATTGCCATATGATTTTAAAATTTTACATATTTGAAACTATTTGTTATAGTTATTTTTTATCTTTCATGTATAACTTAATTATTATCAGTAAAAGCTTTTTTATATCTTTACAGAATGATTGAATATGTGAATCATTTACATGAACATTTCAAGCACCCAGTGAAAGTTAAGAATGGAAATTATTTAGTTCCTAAGGTAAAATTTAAAATTTTATGCATAAATCTATGTTAAATAATACATTACTTTAATTATTCAAATTTTAAGTATTATCAATTTTGCCAATTCAAAATTATTTATACAGGGTGGACCATTTAATAAATTCTCCAATTTACAAGAAACTAATTAAACACACAAAAAAGAACAGATTGTAAAGAATACACCACCTCACACAAAGACTTTTGTCTCCTATAAAATCAAATATCAAAGATAAATAAGTGATATGATGTCAGAGATGAAAGGTTTTTATTATATGCAGTGTTGCGAGGAAATTCAGTGTGGGAAAGAATGAATGAAAGAATTACAATTAGCAAACAAAACAATTATTAAACAAAAAAAGTAATTGGTATTTTCTTCAGGAAGGAAGATGAAAGGTTGATCAGTTCTTCCCAAGAGGAGGAGTCACTTGCTGGATTAAAGAGAGCAAGAGGAAGAAAAGTAATAATAATAGTAGTAGTAGTGAATATCAATCACAGCACGGCTGTGCAGTATTCTCTTTCTAAAGAATTGAATGTGAATTAGAACTGATATATTAAGCAATCATCATCTGTTTACCTATTTGATTATAACAAGATATTTATCCTCCCATATTTGTTAATCTTCATGTGCTGAATTGTAAAGCTCTCTCTCTTTACTTCTTCAATAGATCTTTGATTTATTTCAAGTTGTCTCTAAGTCCATTGAGATTGGAAAAATCCAGTGTTCACTTGGCCTTACTCATAAGCCCACAAACACTAAAAGTTAAAACCTGTTATTCAGTTTGTAGGTTCCACGGAATATTGAAATGGCTGAAATTTCATCCATATCAAGTGGCACTATATCAAGAACTGCATAGTAATGATTTGTGAATAGAGTAACATTTTATAGATGGACACAAGACAGAATTCAGAACAACAACAACAACTTTTTCCTGTCTGCATTTTTTTCTGACAAATGTACTTTCTCAAATCATGGTGAAATAAATCACCATAACATTCCTTATTGGGTTATTGAAAATCCACATTGGTTAAGAGAAATGGAGCATCAGAGATCCTGATCTGTTAATGTATTGAGTGGAATTTTGGGAAATATGGTCATTGTACCCATTTTTATTGATGGCACATTAATGGGATAAATGTACAAAAACTTTTTATTTGAGAAGTTGTTGTTATTGTTGGAAGATATATCATTACAATAAATGCTGATCAGTAGCACCAGTGTGGTGGATGCTTTGCTTATTATGTGCATACTGCTAGAGATATTTTAAATGACAATTATAATGGTTGTTGAATAGGTCATAGAGGTCCAGTACATTGGCTAGCTCGATCTACTGATTCTTGCATCCCTAGATTTTTTCTTATAGGTTATCTAAAAGAGAGTTTATATTGATGCACCAATGATTCCAAAAATATGCAGGACCTCATATGAAATGCTTGTGCAAATATTGAGAAATAAGTACTTTTATGTACACATTGATCTTTCCAGCAAAGAGTTGGAAAGTGCATTGAGATAGCAGGGCATCACTGAGCATTTATAATAATAATGTAATTGAGTTATGTTAATGCTTTTTTTTTTTTTTTTTGACAGATAATACAAATGTTGCTGCTTATAAAACTGAAAAATGGTTTTCACAAGTCATTTAATTCTTACAAGGAATAAGTATAAAACATAAATATAGTACTTTGTTTTGAACATAAATATAGGCTTTCCTTTAAATTAAATTAACTTGACCTGCAAATAGTCATGAAAACATCCTTCAAATAAAACATAACTAATGCAATTTGCTTTCTGCTTCAAGTCCATTAATTTTTATTTAAAAAATTTTTTTCTGAAATGCTTTATTTTTGTGATATTTGGCATTATCAACTTAAATGGTCCACTCTGTATAAAATGATTTTAAATATTATGTTTTTCCAGATATTTAAAGGATTCCCATTACTTTCAGAAAATTTGAATTCTAATATTTTTTAATAAGTTTCATATTCAATTAGCCATAACATATGTCACAGATCAGGAAATATTTAAATTCAATTAATTTATTATATATGAATTATGTTATTTTTGTTTTAATCACAACAAAATATCTTTAAAAAAATTTTTATATTATCCACATTACTTTTAAAGTTATACATTATGCCTTTGTTTAATGCTAGCATTATCTAGCAACAAAATAAATAAATTTTATTATTAATCAGATTGTGATAAAATCAAATCTAAAATTTCCCAGGAAATAGTAGTATCCAATCACATAACTTCAGAATGGCTGAACAAATTTAAATAAATTATCATCAAACATACTGACAAAAAGATAATTTTCAAATATATATACTATATATATTACTAGACAACGACTATTTTTATATTAATATATATATTAATATAAATGTGAACAAAATTTTTGGTTATTGCTTCATGTTTCCATTGTTGAATAATGTATCAAAAGATATAATCTGCAATTTTGTACTCATCAAGAATAAATTAAAGAATAATCATCAATATCAATGAATCGAAATATTTCATTTTGCTTTTATTTTGGACAAAAATTTCAATAATATTTCTAATTAAATAGTCTTATAGCTTCCAGATCATCAAATTTGTGCACTAATGATAGATAATCAAGTAAATTAATGACACTCAAAGGTTGAATGATACTCAAAGTTTTATATAATTTATGTTCAACTTATAAACAATGGATTAATAGCATGAATCATCATATTTTTAATTATTTTAGTTAACCTGCAAGGAAAGAAACTTGAAACTCCTTATTGTGAGTAATTTATTTGCTTACAATAGAAGAATTCATACTCCTAAATGCTATTATTTAGACACTACAGTAAAATTTGTTTTACTCTATACCTGGAAGTGAGAAATAATCTGATTTAGATACTATTGTTAATCCAAGATATCAAAATTTATATCTTGGATTACAAATTGATGACTAATCACAGACAAATCATTAAAAATTAATCACTGTAACGACACATTATTAGTGTCATTCCAGAGATTAGTTTTTTATAACATTAGTTTAGAAAAACTAATCATGTGAATTCTAATATATCTTTTATGCCTATGTATTATTAAAAAATAATTTTCTTTCCTGTAAATTATAATATATCTGCTATGTTAACATTTTCCAATTAAAATTTATACTTAAATCATGTTTATCATTCATTTCATTCCAATAATGGAATGAAATTAATGATTTAATCATTACTCTTCATTTATAGTAATGATTACATGATAAAAGTTACAAACTAGTATCAATTCTAATACTAAAAAGAAAGCATTCAGGAACATAATCCTGACTTACTGTTACAAATCTATGGATTTTCTGGGTTCAGTTAATGTTGTTTCACTTAATTTTCAGGTACCTAACTTTGATGTTAAATGAAGATATACTATAATTAATTTATAACTTAACAGACTTAGTTGGCATTATCATTCCCCATAATATTTTTATTGTTATATATGATTTTAGCCAAAAATAAAATGAATTAACAAAACTTTTCATTTATATAGTTTACAGTATTCTATGTAAGATGAAATCTAAAACTAGTTCTATCCAAATAAAAAAAATACATGATGATTAATTAATTTCCTTATTCAGAGTGTGTTTATATATGTATATATATACACTATTCAAGAGATGGGGAATAGGAAGAAGAGTTCCAAAAATATGATGTTGCACAACAACAAACAGATGAGAAAAGGACAGAAAATTAAATAAAACATATCTAAAATGTAATTTAAAATTTTTATTTTATCCTTTTCAAAAACAGAAAGAAGCTTAAATTATACTATTAATACAACATTCAAGCACTTATTGCAGTTGAGGATAATCAACTGCAGTTGTGTTGAATAAAATCTTTGTGAGGATAATTACAAAGATTTTATTCAAAACTTAATAGCTAATATTTTCGATATGGTGTACCCTCTTCAGACTATACATTCAAATTCAGTTTTGAACATCTAACAGCTTGTGTACAGAATCTAAACAGAATATTGTTATGAAAATAAATACAAGATAAATGCAAAAGAATCTTATGCAATTTATAACTTAACAATATGGTGTCATATATAAAGGCTATATAGGATCTCTTAGATGTCACAATCTCTTCTCAATGTCTCCAAGGCATACTTCTATGATGTAGGTAGCTCATTGGATGTCCTGTGATTCAGCAGCTTCTCATTCTGCCTCCTCATTATTTCTAATGTCTCTGCTGTGTATGCTTGTTCTCTCTTCTTAATTGGTTTTATTTCTTTGGCATCATCCCACTGTATTCTTAGGTCTGTTGCATAAGTTTCAATAGCTAAAGTCATGTTCAATTTGCCCTTGGATACATCCTTCTTATGTTCCTCTAACCTTTGGACCAGGTTTCGATTCTTCACCCCTATGTATGCTACTGTTTGCTGTTTTCTCATCCTTCACCATGATTTTGTAGATTCCTGTCTCTTCATTCTCTTTCCAAGAGTTCTTTTCATTTCTTAAGATGTTAAATACTGTGAAGCCCTATTAAATTCTGTCCTGAACTGCTAAAACCCTTTCATATATTCTATTTCATTCAAAAAATCAAGCACTATTCACTGCTGAATAGTGCTTGATTTTTTGAATGAAACTGTGAAGCCCTTCAAAGTTATTATTCTTTTACTCTCCTTAGCCAATCTGTTTACAAAACCATATCCTCTTAGATTGTTTGGTATAGCTAGGTAGCCTTGTTGTTGGTTAGATTAGTTGGCTGTCTTGTTACTTGTAGGTCTTTTTTCTTTTTCTTTTGTATGGTAAGCTTGGTGGCTAAATTTTGATTG
>WUQG02005978.1:0-12114 GCA_011317285.2 Androctonus mauritanicus
TTGAAAATAACTTTTCAGAATAAATTATCTTTTATAAATACATTAATTGTCTTGAGAAGTATTTTAATAATACAATTCAGTTACTTATGATTATTCAATACAACGGAGTATTACTAAAATAGTTTCATTTTAGAAAAGCTATAACCCATTAAATATGCATTTCCGACACTATGTTCATAAGGCATTTTTTATTTATTTTCATGAGTAGAACCTGCCCTGGAAGTTTGTCGGTGGACTTTGGAAACACCCTGTATAGTGCAGGCATTTCAGATTTATAATATATATATATAGTATAGATATATAGAACAGCATACAAAACTACATGATGTCTGTCTAGTGATTAAGCCTATCAATGTTTAACTTATGAATAACATTAAATACGATAATGTAAGATATAACAGATAGCAATTAGAGATATAGTTTTATTTTTAATGTGTAGTCTAACATTTAAAAATGAATCTAACAATGTAAACATATTTATACTATAATAATGTATTTCAAGCATATAATTATTGAATGAAAAAAAAAATTTATATCTAAAAAGTTATGAAATTATAAAATTAATAAAATATGGTTACATCTAAATAAATTTTTTGCACGTATGTATATCAAATTTATAAAAGAATTTCTATTTAGAATTTATTTAAATCAAAATTTTATATGTTATGTAATATATATAAAGATATGCAAAATGAAATATAGTTATATTCAGAAAAGATGCTTTGGACACATATTTAATAAAAAATATCATCTTAAGCATAACTATTTTTAATGGATTTTAATTCTATTTACATTAAAAATTATTGTATTCTTTTAAATAAAGCTTTACAAAAATATCTTTACCTAAATATATACAAGGTAAATAATTTTCTTTAGCAATTTCTTGGGCACGAAGCTGTTTCTTGACAGTAATTGGATAGTAAGTTCCACCCTTAACAGTAGCATCATTTGCAAAAATCATGCATTCAGTACTAAATTATTAAAAAGAAATTATTATTTTAAAGTTCTATAAAGTTTGCATTAATTTAATTAACAACTTTTACCCCATAACTCTTCCAATTCCTGTAATTATTCCTGCTGCTGGTACATTTTCATCATCATATACTTTCCAAGCAGCTAATTGTGATAATTCTAGAAAAGGAGACCTATTTTATGGTTAATAAAATATCTACTGATTATTGTCATTAATAAATATATTATCAGTTGTGTAATTTCAAACAACAAAATGATTCTTCAAAGAAAACTATAAAAAAAAATTTATTATTATTTAAGTTTAGACTTAGTCTAACAACAGTTGTTGCACAATTAAATGAGACATATGACAAGAAAAAAAAAGGAGAATAAATGCTGGAAGATAAAATTGCTGGTGTTTAAGAGGGGGTGAGAAATACACAAGATGAGCCGATGTTACTGAATTAAATGAGATGAGGCTAGAGAAAATGAATGAATCTGCATACATGGGATGTATGTTTGAGAGAGTGCATAGAATTGGTGGCAATGTTGTGATGACAATGGTGACATTGTGATTACAAGTAGCACAAAACAGCATCTATATGCAACTGATTGTTCTCTCATCTATATCAATGCAGTTTTTATATAGAAAAATATCTATCAATTATAAAGATATTATAAGCTTGTATGTGTTTTATTTTTTACATTTAATATCAAATAAAAATATTTACCCAGGATCTACAAGATTATCTATTCTATCTCTTGCTAACATTTTTCCTTTAGATGTATGCCTTGAAATAGCTTTTTCATCACCACCTAATAAAATCATTAAATAAATAAATAAAATATACATAAAATTATTTTATTTATTTATAATAAAAAACTTACCTTTTATAATTACAGAAACATTTTCTTTCAATTCATCTACAAGACGTTTCATATTTGTATAATTTGCCTAGAATAAGTTTTAAGATTAATATTTTCAAAAACAATATTTAAAAATATTACAATCTTTATGAGGTATTCAATCTAGAAATTTAGAAAAATTAAAAATGTACAGCGAGTGAAGAAATGAAATTAGAAAATGTACATGTAACATTAGAAACGTACATGTAAATTAAATATTTCATGTATTATGCAAATGAAAATATAAAAATATGATTTTCTTTAAATTTTTGATTAAATATGTGTTTTTCTTAAATAAATATCAAAATCTGTATAGATCTAAATATGCTTAATATTCATAATCTTAATTTACTGCTTTACCTTATTTAGTGAAAGGTCAAAACACCAGTGATGAATGATTCATATGTCAAGTTATTGCAATCTTCCAATTAGTTCCCTGCATCAAATATCATAAAAAAAAAAGTTTTCTTTAAATATAACAAAAAGTACAATTTTGGATGCCCCTTCCACATCTTATAACTTGGAAACAAAGCATTTTAGATGACCTTTTGACTAGGCAAAAATGGCTTCTTTTGAACCCTTCTACCTCCCCTATAAGTTTGTCCATGTCGTTCTGAAACACCCTGTATAGAGATCTAACCTTTAAATAATCAAATAATTAAGATTCAAATCATTGCCATTTATATATATATAGTTTTTTAAATTGCAATAATAATGACTAATTCATTAAATTAAATATTCTCCCTCTGTGACATATGATTAAACACGTGATCAGCGATTCCACTGTTTTAAAGATTCATACAAAAAGCAATGTATATCTTAAAAGCATTAGCTTTTATAAGCAATCTCTGATTTGATCCACATATGTAAAAATTCCTTGATTAAAATAAAAATGTACTGATCATAGCAAATAAGGCTATAATGCAGAGATACAAGCATTTCTCTTTAATCTCATTATTTACCATATGTACATTTTTTATGGGCTTATTAGATTAGATTTAGTTAAAAAGCCAAGCCCAGATTTGAATCTTTCTTGAAAAACTGAGTGTGAGACTTGGAATTGAATCTGGATCTTCAAATACAATAAGCAACTGCTTTACCATGCGACTTATGTGTTTATTATTTAATATAACTGTTTTTAATATTACATCTTTGTGACATAATTACAGAGTACTATTTTAGTAATATATAGGATTGGCTCAGACATACATATGTTTTGAATTATGTATGGGTTCACAGAATGATCTACTTTCATAAATCAGAAATTGCCTGTTAATATTTTATATAAAACTATTTTCAAACTGGATCAGGACAAGTGTAATTAGTGTGAAGGGAATTTTTCTGTGTATCACAGAAAAATTCCCTTCACACTAATTATACTTGGTTTTGTGAATGTTTAGTCTTGTCTAAGTTTACAGATCAGACTGGTTTAAATTTTTTGTTAAATTATAAGAATTATTCTAAATGTTTCGGTTGATAATATCGAATTATGTGTTCGGATGTTTAATTTAAGTTAAAATATTGTGTATTCTAAGAACTGTTACAACGGATGTTTTATGATTTGATTGTTTAGAATAGTTAGTTCTTAGATGTACTGAAGAGGGACCCGAAGTAGGTCCGAAAGCGTTATACGAATAAGAAAAATTTATTCCTACTTGTTTTAAGTGCAGTTATATAATTATCTATTATATAATGTCTTTGTTAATGTTTCTATCCTTTATGTATTACTTCATGTTAACAAGGAGTGCCTTACCAAGTTTGAAACTTTCATTTGTTATAAATTTCTCTCATTAAATCAGGATAAAGTCTTGTAAATTGAATTTCAGTGCAAATAAATTCTTTTATTTTTATTATTTATTATATTTGCTCATAAAATCAGGGTTGACCTATATCTTGCTGAAACCTCAAAAAACAAAATTATACAAAGTATTCCAATAATATATAAAATAATGTTTTCTGATAAGATGTGACTTACTATACTTTTATTTATTTTATTAGTTATAAACACATGTTATAATGATGAATATTGACAATTATAAATGTAGAGAAAAAATATATAAATTATGCTTATATTTAAATTACTTTAAAATATCTTCGTATCAGACTATTTCTGAAATTCCAAAAAATGATAGGTACTAATGTTTTTAAATTTTGAATGTATATTCTAGAATAGAATAAAAATTTTATAATTATTATATTAAAATGATTAATAAGCAAGCATTATTAAGATTCTGATCATTAATTGAATTGAGAAAGATATTAGAAAAACAAAACATGAAAATATTTTAAAAAATTTCTTTAATTAAACTTACAAGAAAACTAGTCATCATTTATATTTTTAGATAAGGGTTATGTAAATAATCAAAACATTTAAATCATTAAAATACTGCAATTATAATTGAAAATTCAAACATGAGCAAAAATAAAATTTTAAATAATATTTTTTTTATTTTGATTGAAAAAGTTATTATTATAATTGGATTAAATTCTTCTATTATTATTTAAAAAAAAATAAAAATGAACTCTATAATAAAACATATTTTTACATGATAAATTTGCATTCTGTGAACAGAGGGAAAAAATATAAAATACTGCAGTTAACAAATTCATATTCTATTTTGTAAAATTTGTGAATTCACTTTTTTGAATAATTTCAGAGATTTATTTTACAATTATTATAATCCAGTATTTTTATTCAACTAGTAAAATAAAATAAATTAGTTAGGCTTTTTATAATATAATTGCATTGGATATATTTTTAAAAGTTTTCTACTATCTATTTATTAAATAATAGAACAACTCAAGAACTTAAAAATTTTCATAAATACTATATTTAATAATAATAAAAGATAAACTCACTATAATCTTTCTCCAAAAATTGAATAAGTTGATAGATTCTACATACTCCTTCTTGAGTTAATGGAAAATTGGAAATATTTTCTTTATCTGCTATTAAAAAATATGAAAATTATTAATATTAATCTAATAGCATTTCTTGCCATTTTGAATTTAAAAAATATCAATTGATTCATTACAATATAGTTTTATTTTATATGAATCAACCATTAATTTTTTTAACAATAATTAGTGGTTGGTCAAATTTAACATGATCATATAGTAATAAATCAATAATTTTGTAAGTTAGATTACTTAGATAAGAAATGGATGTGTTTTGGCAATGTATATATATGATGAACATGAAAATATTAATACAAGAGAGTATAAAAAAATAATGCAATAATGCAAAATTATGTTTTAATTATATTATATTAATATTTCTATAAAACAATAAATACCTTTCCTTGATTTAAATATATTTGATTCATTTCTTATACTTTTGTTCCTACTTTCTAATATTATTTCTAATTCTTCATTACTTAAATCCAATAAAAATGATAAATGCATAATACAAAGTGTAGAATACATTTCAGAATCTTTGATCTCTAATTTTCTAACATCATTCAGATCTTCAGGTTGTTTTATGTTATTCATTTTTTAAATAAATTTAACTTTAAATTTCTGAAATATAACCAAAATAATTTATTTTTATATATACAGTGTTATTTATATAATATTAAATTAATTGTGCAAAAATACTCACAAAGTTTGATATAGAAAATTTAAATTACATCAATTAAAATATTAATCAATTTAAAAGATTATATAATTTTTAAAACTAATAATAAATTTATATTTCTTCTGAAGTTTAATAAATAAAATCAGCATTTTATTATTTAACTTTCTTTTAAAATAAATAAAAAATAATAAAATCAATAAAAATATTCAATATGTTATAATTATTTGAATTTCATTTTTAAAAATAGCACAAATATAATTAATGATATTTTAATATACATAATTTTTAATCAATATATTTTTAGATTTTGTTGCACTTTATTATTATATATTGTTTTAAAGAATAACATTCTAGAAATTTTTTATATTTTAGATCTAAATTCTATAAAATATTACAGATTATTGATAAAAAGATTTTAAGATTTTATAGAAAAGAATTAAATATTTATAAAATTTATTGCAAAATAAAAATGCTTATTTCGTATTTTAAAATCTTTGATAATTATTATATCATATCTTAATGACTAATTATTTAACTGTTAAAATGAAAATAATTTCTAATGATATTTACCTGCAATCTCAAATATCCTATAGAATTTCTTGAATAATTATCATACTGATGTTTTAAATATTTCTCTTAAAATCAATTCACATCCTATGGAAATTCCTCTAATATTCACAGTCAGTCTAATATTCAGAGTTCTGATTTCCTTTAAATTGTAATTAGTTAAAATACTTCAGAAAGAGAAAATATAAAAGCATCAAATAACTTAAATATATCAAAATTTTATAGTCTTATATAGTATTTAAATATAATAATATAGAAATTAAAAAAAATATTTATAGAGAAATTTTTTATCTCAAAAGTTAAACTGGATTAATTATTAAGTTAGCAGGGACCAGGAAAAAAAAGAACACATATTTCATTATTTGTTTGAATAGATTAATATATATAGTCAAATTTTTATAATTGATACTTAAAAAATGAAGAATCGTATGTACAGTGATCATATTTTTTTGGAGAAAATAAAGGACAAGTCAGAAATTGTTTCATAATAAGAAAAAGCAGGTTGTGTTTATTTGTTTCACTAAAGCTATAAAGCCATATAACATTTATTATAAAATATAATAAACAATACTAATAATAAACAACACAATATAATGAACAGCACAACATTTTAAACAATCATATTACTTTAAACAAAATTAATTTTGATATTTTTCATAAGAATGAACTTTTTTAATAAATCAGATTTGTGTTTTAAAAATTCACAAAAGTCTATACATGTCATGTCAAAGTTGCATTTGGTATAAATATATGCTTCCAATATTTCACTTTTAACTGGGTTTTCTCAATGGTCTATATATATTATTAACTAATGAAAATATCCATGTAGTAGGGAAATTAGATTCACAAACACAGAAACAAAATTTGATAATTTTTAAAATGTTTTTAAACAATATGTGACTTTCTGTGAAATATTTAAAATTTCCATTTCATCTATGTTGGCAGGATTCATCATTTTATTGCCTTCTTTGATTTTTTCATTAAAAAATTGTCTGCCATTCTGAAATAAAGACTGCCCTCTTAAATAAAGGATATATGTCATCATAATCATATGACAAACAACTACAAGAGCAATAAAAATTTATTCATTTACTGAAATATTAGGAGGTGCTCAGATAGTTTTGCCCATGTTTCATAAAAAAATGTATTAGTAATTCAACATTCAATAAAACTTTTTTTTTTAAATATTGCTACTTCTAAGAAAAGTTTGAAATCATAAAATTAATCTTTTAATATGTAATATATAATTTGTTTCTTTTTCAGTTATGAACATAGTTACAATTGAAAGCATATATAATAAATTAAAGATTTTAAACCGATTTTATATTAACTAATTTATATCTAGTTAGTGCTGATAACAGAGAAAAATTTTTTGAAATATTTCTTTAATTTGTGATTAATTATATATAAATTTTGAATATAGTTTTACATATAATGTTGTATGTTTTCACAAAGAAGTTGGGTTTCCATTTGGTAAGAATTTAAATATAAATGAAATAATTTCATTTCTGAAACAAAAGTTTACTGACTAATTACCTAGATCAACTTAAAATTTTTTCAAAGACGAAATAATTTTATCAAAATCAGATTATGATGATGATCGAGACATCATTTTAATAATGTTGTATTCTTATATTCAAAATAACATGCATTTTTTGTGCCCTTTTTAATTTAATTTAATATAAATTTTATTTGCAGTATTCTTTTCTCTTGAAATCGACTCATATTCTCCATGATTATTATGTTTCATTAGACATAACGATCCTGGAGAAAGAACGCTATTATTATTCTATAAAAATTAATTTTTACTTGTATAATTATCTTCTTCTGGACGTAATATTTCAATCTATACTAAAATTGTATGCTACAGAACTGTATTTTTAAACCATGAAAATCTGATTTAAACTAACCGCCAACGAAAACACAATGAACCAAACTTGAACGTGATTGGTTCTATGCATGGTTTACGTCATAATCATCTGAAGCAACTTATTTAATATTTTTTGTATCAAAATTTTATCTATATATAAACGATTACATTCTTTTATTTAAATCTAATATTATTAATTATTTTGAAAAGGAATTTTCTGTATATTGTAAATACATAAAATTAAATTTACATTGTTTTAAAATGTATCAATTAATAATATTTTATCTTAATAAATAAATATAATTTTGATAATTTTTTAATAAAAATTTCTCGTATAATTTGTTAAAAACTATATTTTTGCAGTATGTCAAATCTGTAAGCAAGTTGAAGAAATCACGAATCAATGAGAAAAAATCCTGAAATCATAGCATATAGTATATTGAAAGCTTAGATGATTAAAAGTTTAGTGTTATCTTAGTTCGATAAATATGCATGAGAAAATAAAAAAAAAATTAAATACTATATATTATTTTCAAATATAAAAATAATCTGATATACAATAGAACTGCTTTTATTAAAACAGTATTGACTGAAGTTCATTTACATTTTTTTGAAGGAAATAAAACATTTATAAGCCGATTTTTTGAAATAAATATTATGGAACAACCATCGATACATATTGATCGGAACAACTTAATGCAACTTGAGACAACAGTACAGTATTCTTATTTGTAATCCACTTCACAAAGCGAGGAAAACTTCTGCAGCAGAGGAGACTTTCTTCATGTGGTTTATCTCTTTCTATCCGATGGACACTAAGCTGTGGGACATTTCAGTCCCACCACAAGCGAATCACACTCCTAGTGGGATCGGCCGACAGGCGGAGTTCAACGAGTTGGTTCCGGAATCCAACTGAAAAAACTGGAGATGGTGGCATCTGGGAATTGAACACAGATCCTCCAGAGTGAAAGCACAACATATTCTGGATCTGCTCTTTCTACAGCCGTCTTTCGGCCGACAGTAAAGCAAATTTGAAATAGACTAAATTATAATCTTGAATATATAATATTGTATATATGTCAGAATTTTTTTCCTTGGGACATTTTTTATGCCAGTCTTCCACATGGAAGATCCAAGATCGATTTCGAGGTCGCAGGATTGCCGCATCCTCTTACAACTTTGGAGAATCCGGATCTCACATCTCCAATTTTTAAAGAGAGAGCCCAGAATTTTGAAAAATTGAAGGTGAAAGTGTAGAGCCCGGAACTGAACTTAGTCTTCCAAGATGATAAGCGACTGCTTTACTACGCGGCCATTCGGCTGATAGTTTGCGGAATGGCTCCATTGTTCAGTACTTTTCAAGTGTAAATTCAATGTAAACCTAAGACATTGATCATATCTTTTACTTTCACAGTCGACTTCTACCGAACAAGTGAAAAATGGATAATATAGATTTGCGTTACTGTCGGCTAGAAGACTGCATGATAAAAACCTGCAACTATTCGATTTACAATTGAATCTAAATATGAACGCTTCCAGAGCCATCACCGGCCATCCAAATTTATAATGAAATAAATTAGATTAATTTTAGTTAAAATTATATATCACACTTAGAATATTCTGTATCTAATGGCAATCACTTTTAAAGCCCATTACTAGACATAAACCTATGATGTGTTTAATCGGAACGTTTTACTTCTATCATGCAGAAGTTTATAAGATAATCTGCTTTCCTTGCGAGTCTGGACTCTCTTGAAAAACAAAAGTTGTGAAATCCGGGATTGAACACAGCTTACATGGAATAACCAAGTAATAATGCTTTATCACACGATCATCCGCTCTGACGTCAATAATATCTGTCAGTCATCAGATAACTAATAGGTTTTTGTCAACAGATGACGCCACTTTCTATTTAAGAAGAACACTAAGTGGAGGGGCGAAATAAGCCCTTCCACACCCTGCGGAGAAATCAGCTGGATTGTAGAGGACGGAGATTGACGGTCGGGCCCGAACCCTATGATAAATATTTTCAAAAGGTGAGATCCGAGACTCAATGAGAGTCCTCCAAAGTGGAAAGCCGATACGTTTCTACACAGCCAGTCCAGTCGACTTTTATAAAAGATTTGAATCTGAAACAAAAAATAATTAGTTAGCTTTAATTATTTTTATCTTAAGTCCTATAACGTCGATTCTTCGCGATTCAATCACGCCACTTCATTTATTACTATACTAAAAATATTCGAATATAATTCATCATTGATATAATTATCAATGATGAATTGTATTCATTATTGATAATTATATCATTATCGATAATTTATTATTTATTGACACTTATTTATTATTGATTATTTATTGATAATTATATCATTTTGTTAAATTTTATTATTGACAAAATAATAAAATTTGTAATGCTATACCGTGTGCTATACTCATCGTTGACTATACTGTACTTGTAAAGAAAAAGTTCGATTTTAAATTTCATAGACCCGATGAAATTTCAGTTTATTTGAAAACATTCGACACAATTCTTATAAGTAATTTCAGGAAAATGTTTCAGAAATTTCAATTTATTTATAATTTTATCATTACATTTGACCTTGTATTTGACAATAAAATTTGCAATGATTTGCTGCATTTATAAATAATGCAAAAACTAATAATATTAACCAACATTTTATGTTATAGAGAACATTTTTTTAAATATGCAATAATTTAAAATAAATTTTTTGTTTTTTTTAAATAATTTTGTACTGTATAATGGAATTATTAAAGGTATATCAAAATTTAATGATATAACTTCAAGGAAGTTGCTTAACTTAAAAAAAAAATGCAATATAGAGTACATTAATATGCTCAATTTTTACTTCCGGATTGTGTTTTGAGTTAAACAAATTGCTATGAATCGATAACTTTTTTGTTAATTTTATGTCTCTTTCCAATCAATGAGATTACTAAGCGTTGGGGCCAGTTCCAACTATGGGCTGCACCCACACCCATGGAGAGGTCAGGCTGATGAAGGGTCCCCGGATCGTCGAGCCGGGTCCGAGTCCTGAAAAAAATTTTTCATTAGATCCCAGACCCGAGTCGTTCTGCCTGGCATGCCAATACGATACCGCAGGGCCATCCGGTCGCGAATTGATAACATTAATCCGTTGAAAATAGATATTTTAAAGAATTTTCGTTTTGAACTTATAGATTCCGAAATGTGTATCGATTTATTGATTGCTTGATAAGGCACAGGCTTCCAAATGAAGAATTCAGAGCTCAATCCAGATTTTACAATGGCGTCTTTTTTCTATGAGGTTTCACATCGCTTTCCAATTGGTGAGATGTCGACCTCATGGCTTCATTGTGTGCTGTGGACCCGAATCAATCCCCAGATCCTACACCATCGAACTTTTTTAGGAGGTATGAGGCAACACATGATTTTTCAGGACGTATGGTCTTAGTTTGGACAGTTAAACATCATTCTCCACCTAGGGCCGGCTTAACCCAGTAAGCAGAAGGTGCGCCGCATCAGAGCATCTTTCGTAGGAGAGCGCCAAAATGATCATTTTCTCAATATTGTAAGGACGCTGAGTATATGTAACAAGAAAGCTGCAACGGGACCCTTAGACCCGGTACTGCCTCAATCATATCGGCCGTCCTATTTCGTCATATGATTAGACGGCCTGAAAACAAAGACAATTCTGCTAATAAGGGAAAAGACAGCTGGACAGCAGTAGTTAAAGCAGTTACTTACCACCTTGGAGGGATTCCTTAAAATGGAAATGACTGCTATACTATGCGGCCATCCGAATTTCATACATGTAATTTATATATTAAAATGGCGGCATGTAAGTTGCGTTGAATGGTCCGTTTTTTCATGTAATGGCGCCGTTGAATGGCAGGTATGAGGTCTTCCAAAGTAGGGCATGGGCTGGTAATATTATTTGGTTTTAGCGTTTTGGAGCCAGAGGAAGCAGTTGTTTGGTTTGATTTGGAAACTATAAAACATGAAAGCGGAATACTGAAATTATTCTGTGCTTACTAGTCGATACTAAAACTTCGCTGAAATCGCTTTGTCCACACAGCGTTTGGGTATCAGCTGAAGCAACGACTCTCGATTTTCCATAAATTAGGATCTTTCATTTTCTTTTTAATCGATCGTTCTGCTTTGCCCATTCTCTCATTAACTCTCTACGGGCTCATTTAAATAAGTTTAGGCATTTTGGCCCCTTACTAAGGCCATTTAGGCCAC
>WUQG02005989.1:0-12114 GCA_011317285.2 Androctonus mauritanicus
ATCGACTTCATATTCGACTTTACGATTGTGGTCGTAAAGTCGAATGGTCGTAAGTTGCATAGGTCGTAAGTCGAGAATAAATAATAGCTGTAATAATATTACTCCAGCACTAGATAGGCAAAAAATTTATTTTCAACAGAAATGTTTCAAATCTCTCAGTCGATCATTATTACGAAAACAAAAACGATAAATGCACACATTCATTTGTTTTACATAAACGCATGATACTTATAAAGTCTTTTCTATATGTTATCAAACTATTATAGGGTTCATCTCGATTTTATTGAATAAATTATTTTGCATTTCACATATTGTTAGTGTGAAGGAAGGCAAGGAAAAAAAGATCATTAATATTTCGTAAATGAATGCATCTAGATCCTTCATTAACATAAATGACTTCTGCAATGTTACTTTGAACCCACTGTTTCACTCTTTGTAAAACTAGAATATTTTCTATCAACAGCAATGCTATCTTCCATAGCTCCTATAATCGTACCTATAATAATTTTATCCGGTTAAATATGCGGTTTACTATATCTTCTTTTAACGTACAAGATTTTTATCCATAAAATCAATATAGATCTAAGTTCTATAGTATATTTTTATTAAGAGGGATTCTATTATAGGCCATAAAATTAATACTGATAGATTACTATCATATTGCTACCATTTGATTACCTAAATGGAAGTTTGCTTTATATGTATATGTGAGCGCTCATCAAAGTCCAATTGGAGTTGAGAAGATTTTTTTCTACAATTGAAAATCATGTAATATATTGTCTTCAATGCTACTAACAGACTGGATAAATATTTTAATCATAATTTCAGTATGTATATTTCATTCAAGTACACTGCCATTAAGATTTGTAGTGAGAGATTTCATCATTTGTCTATAAAAAATTTAATTCAATTGCGTGATATTTAAATTATATCTGAATTATTTATGTATCGGTGTAGTGTACAATCACCGATATCAAGTTATAATTCTCATTTTATTATTACTCAGTATGATATCTGTTATATTTTAAAATAATGTAAAAAAGCATAAAAGAAAGCAAAGATTTTTTTTACTTCTCTATATTCCTCTCTGAATAAAAAATCTGAATCAGGTAAGAAACATTTTTATTCTATTTTCTAAAAAATCGCGAAATTCATAAGATCATTATTTTGTCTATCTCTATCTCATTTTGAACGACTTAATAGATATTTATGATATTTGATAGTGATGTTTTTTACCATTGAAGGCAACCTCGCTCTCTCATTTAACGTTCTACCTTTTTACATAAAAAAGTAGAACATTAAACAAGAAAGGGCGTCGAAGTTTTAAAATATTCTAGTAAAATACATGAAATAGTTATTGAGTTTTTATCAAATTTAGAAGTTTGGTTAAATCTTTGAAAATTTTGATGTCATACACACGTATTTTCAATCATTAAAAGCGATGGCGTTAAATAATAAATTTAGAAGTGACGATCGTTTAAAGATTCTTTTTAATAATTTCTAAACTATTTAATCAAATTTTACAACATTTATTATTTATGATTTTCTAATATGGTCCATTCAAATTGAATATTATTTACTTGAACTATTTCTTTAAATATCTTATCAAAAACTCCTTTGAATATCATTTTTCTTATTATGATTGCAATATTGATCCTCATATGGATTATTTTTAATGTTCTTGGTTTCCTAGTAGGCCACAAAAAAATATATTAACTTGATTTAAATCGAATGATATTTATTCAAATGATAGATACTCATGAATGATCAATAACAAACCTAATTCAAATATTCTTTTATTCCATTAAGGAATAAAGAAGATTAAAAAAATGATACATCCAGAAATATGTTGCAGTTGGTTGTAATAATTTTCTGGCAACTAATAAACTCGATTATAATTAAGATCTCCTTAAATCGCTCACCTTGTGATTGGATGTCATTCAATAACTAGAATATTTTATTTTATTTTCGTTATATTCTGACATAATTAATATTTTTACAGTGCATTTAAGTATTAATTTTATTTTTCAAAATTTTTCCTATCTATATATGATTTCGATAATTAAATAATAAAATAAAATTAGAAAATTAATAAAAAATATTTTATTTAATAAAAATATATACATGAACTATAAGCCTGTATTTCCTATGAAGTTTTTATTCATAAGATATGTTTCTTTAATAAAAAGAAATCTATAACGCCTCTGCTTTTAATAGACAGAAATCTTTCTAGGCCTATACTTGATTCATATTATCCATAAAATTTCTTTCTTTAATAGAAAGAATCAAGCATAGGCCTAGAAAAATAAAATAACAAGCATAATCGTTTGTTAATTGAGGTTTAATAATATTCGTTCCCATATCTTCTACCATATCCTCCAAACCTTCCGAATCCTCCTCGATTTACTTCATATCCTCTATCGTCATAACTTCTACTGATTCCACTTCCGCCATAGCCACTCAGATATCTGACGTCTTCAGAGGGATAACTGCATGATAAGACGATGAAAGAAAGTAGAAGAATGACCATCTAGAAAAGAAACAGAAGCTATTTAACTAATCATTCTGAAAAAGAATAAAATAAAAAGTACAGCTTACCAAACTTTTCATTTTGTATCGAAGCTTTTGCTTTCTTCAGTTTTATGTAGGTAAGAGAGAATTTTCTTTATATATCTAATAACTTGTGACATTAACCTATTTGTACAAAGTCTATGAATCGATCGCAGCGGTTAAGGTTATACAATTATGTTAATTCATTTTATTAGTGATTTATGACCTCAAAATTGAATAAAAGAACAATAAAACAACTTGTTTTCGAAATTTCTGTGAAAATTACTATATAAGAAACATAAAAAATATTTTTTAATATTGTTAATTCGCCGTTTATGAAAGATAGCTCACTTTGTTTGGCGGAATATCGAATTTATTTAGAACTTTGAAAATTAGTATCGATTTATAAATATTTTATTTTGCAGAGAATGCAAAGATAACTGAATTTTGAAAGAAAGGTCAAAATTTCCACGAGATATGCAGTATATTTATTAAACTGTATTATGATTTCTGACATATTAAATAATTAAAAATAAAGTGCGATAAAACCCTAACGGAGAAAATAATGTGAAGAAAATTAAGTATTTTGGCTGTGGTTTGGATATTTATGATGACAACAATAGGAATATAAAACCTGCAAGAGATATGTTTGTAACTTTTTATTTTTATACTTGCTAAATGCTTATTGTATATGATTATATGGCATTTATAAAATAATTCCATATATAAATGAGCTATTTTAAATACATTAAATCTTTTGATGTATTTATAAGTAATAAACGAAATATCTGATATCAAAGTTAAGATCCAAAAAATTTGAAAAATCTATATTCAGATTTTTTTCCATAAGTTTTGATATGTATGGGTGAACATTATACGTTTAAAACAAAATAGAATGTTAAGATATGTAAAAAAATCTCTTTTTTTATTAAATTTTTATGAAAATCAAATAAAAAAAAAATCATAAAAATTAGAAAATATTAGTAAATCATTAAATTTTCTGCGTTATTTTGCTATTAATATCGGTTTAATAAGCACACAATCATATATATTATTTATATTATATAAATTGATATTTACTATGCTATATAATAAGCAATATTTATAATATTTCAATTGTAAACCTACGAAAAAATAATCATGTCTTCTGTATTAAATATATAGGGCCTAATATTTACTTTCAATGTTAATATAATTGACATTAACATTCTATAATACAACAATATGCAGTTAGGAAAAATCACTAAAGGTTAATATGTACCAATATTTTCCTTTAACGATAAGTTTCTTAAAATTTCGACATTCGATACGAAGTTCATTCAATGTTAAAAGTGATTTATGATTTAGAAATTATAAATCGCTTTCAGCATTGCATTAGGTGCACATGACCTTGACCACATGATCCAAACTAAAATTGACTTTACCATCTATAAATAGGTTACTGTCACATGCTATTTAGTATATAAAGCAGACTGATTTTTGTTTCTCTATAATTCCTGATAATAAAATATTAAAGACAAAATGAAAAGTTTGGTAAGTCCTAATTTAAATTTCATTTATTCTTTATCTGAATGATTAGCTTAATAAATTCCGATTCTTTCTTCAGATGATTATCCTTCTCCTTTCTTTCATCGTCTTATCATCCTGTTATCCCTACGAAGATGTTAGGTATCTGAATGGCTATGGAGGAAGTGGAATCAGTAGGAGTTACGACGATAGAGGATATGAAATAAATCGTGGAGGATACGGAAGATTTGGAGGCTATGTTGGACCAGGTTCAAGATATGGACATGGTTATTATTAAATATAAAATTTTCGATGTAAATTATATGTATTATACTTGTTTTAATTAAACGATTTAGTTTTGAATAAGATTTTGACTGTTGGCATTATATTTATTCCCAATAGTAAAATAAATTCAACGCTTTATAAAATAAAAAAATTAATCAATAGTCTACCCAACGAAGATGATTTCCTTTGTGTTTTGGATTAAATAAAAACAAAAGGAATTAATCCAATTTCCCTTTTAGAAGTTTATATGTGGTTCTGGATGATGGAAGAGATGTTGAATATGAAGTGACAGAAAAGAGAAAGTTTTATTAATATTTTATATTATTTTTTTCATTTAAAGCACTATTCAACAATTTCCTTAATATTCATTAAGGGAATTGATGAATAATGCTTAAAATCAATTTATTACTGGTTCCTAAAAAGTATAACAGATGCCAAATTATATGGATGGCACCTATCCAGTTTGAGTAGATTTTATCATCGCTAATTTATATATCGCGAAATGAATAATTTAATTATTATTATGAGTATATACGCGCAAATGACCTACAGAGCGATTATTTTAGTAAAACGATGCTACAAATTAAAATTGAATGTGTAAATTATTTTGAATGTATTGAGAAAAAACTTTTAAAACAGCTGACACACTTTATTTAACATTTTTATATTTTCCGTATAGAACTACACTGTCTGAAGCGAGAATTTTCTTAAAATTAGATTCTAAGTAAAGTCAAAAATATTTTTTAAACTTTTATAATTTTGCTTAGTTCGTTCTCTCTAAATTAACTTATTTATTATCATGTGTTAACTAAAATGAAAGATTCGTTCTTCACATTTACTTATATGCATATGAAAACTAACAGTAAGAATTTTGTTTTAATTTAATTTTTTTAATTACTTAATCTAAAAACAGAATAATCATTAAAATATTATGTTCAAAATTTTTTAAGTAGAGATTTTTATGTTGCTCACTGAAAATTCACTAAACATTGGACATTTAAAAATATTATTAAAATTGTTGTCATATTATAATTACAAAATATAATTGTGATTATTAAAAATTCTGGTTTTAAATGCAATTATAATTTCTTCAAAAAGCTTCCCGAGTAAAAAAAAAAGTCACTGCATTATAGAGAATTTCTAGCACAAATTTTGAAATATTTAAATATTGAAATATAAAATTAAAATATAGCATGAAAATGGAATAAAAATGTTCATTGAAGCTATTCAATGCAATCAGCTAGCGAAAGGCAAATGATATTGTTTTTATATGTAATTGAAAAAATTCTCTAGCAAATATTAACTTTCTCTCATCACTCGATATTTCGACATTTATTGGATTTCCATACTTTATCGATATTATTGAAAGTAAAAAATATCGATTAAGTATCGAATTATACTGATAAAGTATCATACCGATAAATTATCGATAAAGTATCGATATAGCTAAATGTGTGAATGTATGTGTGTGTGTGTGTGTGTGTGTTTGTTTTATATATATCGATTATATCGATAAAGCAATATTTTATCGATACATTTTCCTATATCGATATAGCCAAAATATCGATAAATACTACTTTTATCGATAATTTTTTGATTTTTATTGATACTTTATCGATAATTATTGAATATCGATACTAATATACGATATATTTCGATATTTTCTGAATATCGAAATGAGTATATTGAGGGAAAACATATCGAAATAGCGGTTGCATCTTTACCCATTACTTATCGTCACTATCGATAAATCAATTTGCTTTGGTTTCACATTTTTCCTTTTGAATCGAGATAAACTTTTAAAATCACTAGTATGATGTTAAGTTCGATATTTAAAATGCTTAACACTCCTTATCTTTTTACAAATTCAGTCATATTTTCGAAATAAAAAACTGAATCTTTTACTACAAAAATAAATCTAGTACTGATTACATGCAATATTTTAGAATTTTCTTTACATTTTGAGATAAATGGTCTCTTTATTCATACAATTTACTCATTATGTGAGTATAAAGTTTCAAATAAAACCATTTGCTCAAACTTTAAAGTAAAAAGTTTTTGGATGAATTCTTATTCATATAAAGAGAACAATTTGCTCCAAATTTCATAAAATTATTCTTTTCATCATTCCTCCCATTATATGTAGGCCTATGTGTTTCAATCACAGTTCAATGCAAATACAATCTATTGACAAAATATAATACTGTATTGCATTATTTTATATTTTATAATTATGATATTAAAAAAAAAAACAGCATAACAAACTACAAAATACAATATAAAATTAATTTATACATTAGAATTTTATTTATTGTTTATTCAGTTTGATATTTTCAACAGTCGGTACAAACAGTCTAAACTATCTTATTTCATATATTATCGTAATACAGTATAAAATTATTGTTATTAAAATTTAAATTAAAATTTGATGATTTGAAAATAGAAAATATAATAAAATATAAATTTTTTATTGAAAATTCTTTTAAAAATGACTATTATTTTGTATTTATGAACATATCTTCCTTCTTAGATAACAATTAGAATATTCTAAAATTAATCAGAATACAGAAGTTTTTTAATAATTATAATGCAAAATATAGTTTTTTTTTTTTTAAATTAAAAACAATACTTAAAATTTAAGGTGTTTTCTTATTTTTTTGGTATTTTATACTAGTTTTAAAAATAAGAGAAAAAAAATATGTTTATATCTAAATAATAGATTATAAGCATTCCTGATGATTTAAAAAATTTAATTTAATATTTTAGCTATTTTTCATTAATCGATTTCTAAATCTTCTTTATTATTCAGTTGTCAATGAATGTTTAATATTTTGTTTTATTATTTTTATATAGTTTCGCAACATCGAAACATTAACCTTGTTTCTCAACATTTTTGTGATAACGCCCAGTTTCAGTATTATTAATTACTATTATATAATTAAGAAATACTAGAAACTTATAAAAATAAAATCTTTTATTCATAAAACTAAATTTGAACACGCATGCTTTACATGGCAGTTTTTGTTGTGAAAATAGGTATATTTTGTAAAAAGTAAATCTTATGTATAACATAAATGACTTTAACGAAATTTAAGAGTTTTATATACATATTTAATAATATTCATAGCCATATCTTCGACCAGGTCCAGCATATCCTCCATATCTTCCATGATTTACTTCATATCCTCTATCGTCATAACTCCTACTGACTCCACTTCCTCCATAACCTCTCAAATATCTAACGTCTTCGTAGGGATAGCAAGAAGATAACACGATGAGAGAAAGGAGAAGAATAATCATCTGACAGAAGTAACATGAATCAATTTAAAGAAATTTTTTATTAGCTATAAAAGAATTAAAATGTGACTTACCAAACTTTTCATTTTATCTCAAATATTTTGGTATCTACTGTTACGAACAGACAACAGCAATTCTCCTATATATACTAAGTGGCTTGTGACAATAACCTATTTTTAAACGAATACTATGCAATGTAAAGCAAGGGTTAAGGTCATACAATTATGTTAATTTGTGTTATTATGATTTATGACCTCCGAAATCAATGAAAATAAAGGAATTAGTTTACAAATTCTATCAAAATCAATGATATATTGGTAACGACTTTGAAATGACCTTGTTAATTCAGTGTTTTAAGAAAAGTAATTAATATTGTTGCTTTAGAGTTTAGAGACTGCTAAAATTACAAAATCTGCTGGAATATATTGTATATACTTTTCAGCCGGTACAGAATATAAGACAACTTAAGTTGCACAAGACAAGTTTGAATTTTCAATAAAATTTATCAATATTTAATATTTGAAACATTTCCAATCGAATGATCTGAAATAAATTTGTTTTCTGAAACTTTCCTTACTATCTGATCCAATTCCATCCCAGTTCTTTTAATATGAAGTTTATAAAGTAATATAACTAAGAAAGATTTGAACCCATTGTCAGTTGGAGAAATCCAAAATGTACGAATTTTGTTTTTTTTTTTTTTTTTTTGGTAAAATATCGAGTAAAATGTCGTATTAACATTTTTTCCCACATTGATTTATAAAACATTATCAATATAAAATACTTTTGATTTCAATTATAAAATGATCGTTTTTTTTCTGTTTTACATCTCCTAATTCTAGGTTCGAATGCCATATGAAAATATTGTACTTCCATCTGAGCCCTTCTTATTAGCTGACTCCAATTTGTTTGTGGGCGCCCGAAATGAGTAAATTGGTCTTCCACTTACCAGTATGGAAAGCGATGAGAAATCAATAAAGAGGGAAAATGTCTTTGTAACTGTTCATTACAAATGGTAGGTTATATCAGAGCTCAACCTAATCAGTCCACATTTAATTATAAGGATGGATTGATTGCCAATGCACAGTAATGCATTGATAGACTGGATGAGCCTATTTATTTTGAAGATTTCATTCTGACATACTAACAAGTAAGAATATTTGGTAGTGGCTAAAATTGGAACCCATCATGAGTTGTCAGAACTGCAATGAAGTTTGATCAGATGGTAAGGGGAAATTCAACGAGCCTGATCTGGACTTTCCTAAAATTTTAATTTATAGAGTCGAACTCAGATTTTTCAGGATGAACGATAGATTCCGTATCAAGCAACTCAAAACAACGATTGTCTTGAACCTTAACAGGAATTTTAATTTTTTTTTTACAATTTAACTATGTCACATGACATCACTGAAATATATTTAATGCTGGTAACAAAAATCGGTTCTGAATTTTATCGTTTGATAATTTCCTTCAAATCATGATTTTAAATTATAAAAGTATGACTGAGTATACACAATCTACATACAGTATATAAAATGTTTTCGGACCATGTATGTATGCATGCATGCATTTCCGCACGAATTTGAGTACTTCTCTATGACATAGAAAGCTGAAATTTGAAGATGTTATAGAAAGACCACTGAAGTACAGTCGATTCTCGTTATTCACGGTAGTTACGTTCTGTAAATTCTTCGTGAATACTGAATTAGCGAATACTGAACTGTTGTTCCTACGGGAAATATAGAGTTAGACTCCTGTGACCCTTTCTTCCCAGGCTCACTTTCATTCTTGCTTTTTGTGTGCGTTTCTGTTTAAAGACACTTTATTTAATGTGTATTATAGTACTTACAAATAATTACAGTATATGCAATGTGCAGTACTACACACACTATTATAATTACAATAATCTTTATTTAATTTTTTAAAACACTAACTATGCAATAAATAAAATCTTATTTTTGATTGTAATTGTTTAATGTTCCAGATGCTTGAGGTGGCAACTGATACATTGTCTTCCTGAACTGCGTTGAAAAACTGAATCAGCCTTACCATTAATTTCTACTGAAAGTATATGAATTATTCCATTTATCTGACACTGTTTTATTACAACTATCAATGACTATTTCCAATTTTAAACCAACATTTTCCCAAATATAAAGAAATTTATTTTTATTCCTAAAAAAATTTATTAATTTTTTCATTCTTAAAAATTTTATTAAGATTACAGACTGCACGGCTATTACAGAAAACGCATTCCGTTTTTTGGCCCTCTTCAATTCTAAGTAGCCATACAGATCTAATTATTAATTTTTTAAGAATGAAAAATTTTTTAGGAATAAAAATAAATTTCTTTAAATCTGGTAAAACGTCGGTTTAAAATTGGAAATAGTCATTGATAGTTGTAATAAAACAATGTAAGATAAATGGAATAATTCATATACGTCCAGTAGAAGTTAATGGTAAAGAAAAATACCGCCTATATAAAATAACTTGTTATGAATCAGCCTTGTCTGCGTTGCTTTTTGCCTCAGATCTTCTAAAATCTTGGTATAAAGTTATATTCTTTTGTTAGACATCATAGGTCTTGGTGTCGGCCGATACGGCCGACACCAAGACCTATTAGATGACATAAAGCGTTATTTCTTACAAAAAACAATTTAGCATTATTTTAAGAATATAAGCAAATTTTATAAGATGTTTTGCCTTATTTTTCATCAGATATTGATAATAACACTACTTAAACAGTATGAATTTCAAATAAATAAACCCAGAGTTTTGGTTCCATAGGTGAGGCGGTGAGGCAACTGTCCTCGGCACCGAATTGGTATAGACGCCAAGATGAATTGTAAAAATATGAAATGTATAATGAAGAACAAAAAAATATTAATATGGCAAAATTCCTACAAAATGACTAAATTATGTTATTGTAGCACTAAAAATTTTGTTAACACTACCTGTAACTGCAATTGCAGCTGAGCGCTGTTTTTCTAAACTAAAAATTAAAAAAAAAAAAATTATGAACAACAATAACCTAAGACAGACTGAATGATTTAGCAATAATTTCAATAGAGAAGACAATTTCTAAAACAATAAATTATAAAGATACAATTAAGGAATTTGCTTCTTAAAAACTCGAAGAATAACTTAGAACAAATTATACAAATTATATTTCAATTTTTCTATTTTTTAAGTGTTGTAGTCGACTGGATGGCAGCGTGGTCTAGCTGTGGTTTATCATCCTGGAGATCTGGGATCAAATCCGGATTCCACACCTCCAATTTTTCAGAAAGGGCTCGGCCCATTGAACATCATCTTTCAACCATCCCGGCTGACTCCATTATGGGTATTGGCCAGCCTGTAATGGGATTTATAGGTGGCCTTCGCTAGATATATTATATCTCTCGTACGAAATGGCGGCTTAACCTACCTAACCTAATCTTAAGCATTGCAATGTTCAAACTATTTTTGTTCTTTTTAAAATATAAATAAAACTTTTTATATTTAATACAAATTTTTCTTAAAATGTCTGTTAAGACATGTCTTAAATGTTTCTTAATGTCTGTTCTATTAAGTATACTATTATTCATTACTTAAGAGTTTTTCACAAAAATTTTAAAAGACGCCATTTTTAAAACTTGTCTCAGGCATCATAATTAATCGGCTCGGCCCTGAATAGATCATTGTCAAAATAAAACAAATTAATGCTCGTACAGTTATAGTTGCATTTTATCAAATTTCAAATTCGAAAATTATATAAATCTAACTTATCTTCGTTAATTTTCTACTTATATGTGCTTAAAATTACATTGAATTGAACATATTATTTTTCAAATTAGATATGCATCAACAATAATGTTTATATTATATTAATTGCATTACATACATATCAAAAATAATATTTCTTAAACATCAACTAATTCTGATTTTCAATATTATGTCCATTTTAATTTAATTAAATTGTTGAAAATTATTATTTTGCATTGAAAAATGTATGCAGTTATATTTTCGTGCTTATGAATAGATCAATAAAAGTTAATTGCTATTATTGTAATTTTTTGACATTAATTTCATTCGAATTTTGATTTTTTTGCGAAGTTCATGGTAAACATAAATCGCCTTTAATAAGACCTTGACTACATGACCTAAACTATAGTTCACTTTACCTTTAACAAATAGGTTACTGTCACATGCTACTCAGTATATAAAGCAGACTGACTTTTGTTTCTCTCTAATTCCTAATAATAAAAAATTAGAAACAAAAATGAAAAGTTTGGTAAGTCATTTAAATTTTATTTATTCTATATAAGAACGATTATCTTAATAATTTCTGATTCTTTCTTAGATGATTATCCTTCTCCTTTCTTTCATCGTCTTATCATCCTGTTATCCCTACGAAGATGTTAGATATCTGAGTGGATATGGAGGAAGTGGAATCAGTAGGAGTTATGACGATAGAGGATATGAAGTAAATCGTGG